>NW_019167849.1:12804306-13081822 GCF_002303985.1 Durio zibethinus | reverse complement strand
GTTGACTTTTTATTAAAAGTTTTTAATTTTGATTGTTATTATTTGAAATAGTTTAATCAATTAAATTTTATAAAACATATATTTAGAAACTATTTCATCCAAAGTTTTTAAAATATATTTTATATTTTTATCATTAATAAATATAAAATAATAAGAGATCAAAATTTAAAAAATTTTACCAAAAAATCAAAATATGACTATTTAATTGAGACAACAAGAGGTACTAAATTTTGTATATATATATATATATATATATTAATTTTCGTATGAAAAAAATAATATATATCTGAAATTAACAGTTACTTGTAAGAGATGTAACTTTAAAAGCGATAAGGTTTAGAATGTTTGTGTCGGTTTAAAATCTTTTCCTGATTCTGCAAAAAAAAAAAAGAAATCTTTTTCTTGATTACGACAAATATTCATTCTTGCTAACATGTATTATCATCTCATTTAATTTGTACGTCCAATGGATAGTGTAATGTCTCCCAAAGTTACTCGTACTGATTAGGTTCACTATTAAAAATAGTTTCAAACTCTCTTGAACAAGCATTTTCAATGTTGCTGTCTTGCTGTATGTATCATGGGTCGAGATTTAAGTTCTGAACTCGCGCGGCTTCGAGACCCGGGCATTCACCCTTTCGGCATTCCAGATCAACCTGACCGTTATGGTTCACATCCTTGTGAGGTATTGTCCGCTCTGATCTCCTGACCTCACGGTTTTGTCCTACAAAAGACGTCTCACAAGGCGGAGATGGTGTGAACCCTTTTATATCTCAGTGACCTTCCTATTATGTTCGATGTGGGATTCAGGACTTCTCCTTAGGTCCGTGACATATGCATGTGATTGATCAACGGATTAAATCTGCAGCCTATCCTCTTTATTAGAAGAACAAATGGTAACAAAGTCAAGATTTTTTTATAAAATTATTGTTTTTAAAAAATTTATTAATGAATTTACTAATTTTATCAATGAAAAATTTGTACAAAAAAATTTATTTGGGATATTTGCGAGAAAATTTTTTTATTCTTCAATTGTTGAGGGTGTCCGTAAACACTCTAATTGAATAAGTCGATCCATCCCCAAAAATAGACATATCACATTAAGTGACCGACCGTTCATAAGTTAATTAACATATTAATTATGATCACTAATCTAGTTTATTAGCTAGTTTGGTCCTACAAAGGCAATATATATGAGAATCTCCTTCACAATAATATTATTCCAAATGTTGGTCGAACCTGGGACAGTGGACGCCATGGTGGGGGCTGACGAAGGCACTAAAAATATGGCCTTACCAGGCTGCCCTTTGATTCATTATTTCTCGCCTAATCAGCTTCATATTGTTGATGAAAAGGTTCATAATCAGGGAGTGATTTACTTAATCTTTAACTCAAACCAAAGAGGATACGAATCAGTTTAGTGGCTGACAGAAGGATCATCAAGCTTTTAAAAGAAGATTAGATGAATCAAATTCTTTGGAAAGGATCCAAGTTTAGTTATTGTTTATTCTTTTAATTTTATCGTGTTCTCTTTACAGTTGCTGGTTTGATACCCCTTGCTATAACATTTAGTTCAGGTTGGGTAAGAGTTTTATTACTTTGGCTGGCAATTAGGGTGTTTTTTACTTGCTTGGTCTCCCTGGAGGAGTACTAAATACTAAGAGTTCTTTGTTTTTTCTCCTTTTTCCATTTTAGTAAAGAAGATCAATCATATCCTTCTAACCCATTAAGCTATATTATTTTAAAACTCGAAACTTAGGTTCCATTTGAATGGACCATGAAATTGACTGCAGTAAAATAAAAAAAAAATAATAAAATATACTATAGCTACGATTGAAAAAAAATTATTGTAATTATGATTGAAAAAAAAATAATAAAAAATTTATACTGATTTGATCTCACTAGAGTTTACATTTGAATTTAACTAGAGATATAGTGAGCTTAATCGCATCGCACCTCATTGAAAGCACGATGAAATCCAAACGGAAACTTTACTAAGTTGGTTCGTATAATCATTATTAAAATATAACATTAATATATTTAAAATTCAAATTTTAATACTTAGTAACATCTTCTATTCTCAAACTAAGATATTTTTTCATAAAAAAAATTGTCCTAACTACAATACTTTTGAAACTTCAATAAATCTTATATGAGTTTAGTTTATGACAAAAATTATGACTTCAATTTTTACATGGCCAAGACTAATGATTTTTTTTTTTTGGAGAAACTTACAATGATAAATAAATAATTAATTAATATACTAAAATATAATTAGATAATTAAACATGCACATAATGAGATTAGAATTTAAAATCTCAAGATTATAAAACTTTGTATCAATGCATAAATCAACTGGTTAATGCTTTGAATTCAAAGGTATATAATATAATGAGAAAGATTAAACGAGGAAGCTTTTCATTTAAGAAGATCATGAAGGAATAGTTGCTTCTCAAGATGTTGATATCAGCTTAGGAGGCAGACTGTTCTATCATTAGCATATCTAAACTTGATTTAACTTTTGCAGAATTTATGAGCCAAGTCCATCTCTCAAAAAAAAAAAAAAACTTGTATTATTGATGGAGGTATGGCTTACAATGGAATCAGCCCCATGAAAACGCCATAAATCCCTGAAATAAAGGAAGAAAAACGACGTTAACTTGAAGACTTACGAAGCAGGAACAATCCTTCTTGGACTAAGGGTGTTCAACTGTTGCAGTGCCCTAATCAATGGGTCCATCAACATTTAGACTGACAGTTAAAGCCTCATGCAATGGCTCTGCATATGCAGCACTCAACACTGCGATCCGTTCCGTTTGCAAATTGTAATATGACTGTACCTCTTAGGCTCCACATAATGGTGATATACAGATCTTACCAGCTCAACACTTTGAATTCATTTCTGTCATTGCCCGCTGGTTCATATGCTTAATGTTTGAGCTTGTTGCTGGGGCTGGCTGGCAGACTGGGTTGATGACTTTTTAAAGTAGTTTTCACACTCATTGCCAGGATTCAGTATGACTACTTTTCATAGATGAATATGTACTTGGCTAAAGGAATGACCCTTTTAGGAAACCAAGGTTGTTAATTTTTTTCAAAAAGAAAAGATTATACTTCCAACCTGGCCAGTTCTGAAATTCCTAACAAAAAGTAATTCTGAAAACAAATTAATGAAGTTTTAAGTTAATTTCATTATTCCAGTACAGATTATCATACATGGTTAGGCCGGCATCAAATTAGCCTAGATTAGAAATTCTTAGGTACCCATTCTAGCATACAGGTAGATTTAGACGGAATTATTTAGGATAAAATTATGAAAATTTCAATTAAAATTGATTAAATAAAAATAAAAATTAAAAATAAAAATCAAAATTGATAGAAAAAAAGGCTTTGTTAGATCAACATGTAAAATTTTAAGAAAAGTTAATAAATTTTGATATATTTATAGATAATTATTTTTAGTTAAAAATTTGATAAAATTTTACCTTTGAATAATACTTATCAAATTTAAATTATAAGTGATATTTTTAATTTTTTTTATATATTATTTATTTTCTTATTTAATTCTATTAATTTAATTTTTATTAAAATTTTAATTAAATTCTTTTTATTAAAAAATTTCATCCAAAAAAAACTTCCTCGAGTTTTTCCCAATAATTTATTGCATTTCAGTTGTAATTTATAAGATACCTGGAATTTGTCTCCAGAAGTTGTCAGAAGCTGCCTTAGCCCATTTCGCTGATGTAGCTAAAGGCCTACAATCTTGGAAAGTTTTCATAGCCCATCTAGCTGGATAGGGCTGGAAGTCCGTATTGGGCAACTTAGGGCCCTTTCAAATGTTTTTGCTTTGACTTTTGAAGGAATGCTTGAATTTTGAGACGAGGAAAGGAAAAGTAGTGTTTTGTGTATTTGTATAGTATAAAATATTATAATTTATATATTTATATTATAATTTATATAAAAAATATATGTTATTATTTATATTAATATTAAAATATAAAATATAATTTTTTTATTTTATTAAATTTATATATAATTAATATTATAATTTTAAATTATATTACATTTATATTTTATATTCGTATTATATTATTATATCATATTTTAAATTATCAATTTTTTAAAAAAAAATACATTAATTCAAAGAATATGATTTATCTACCCACTATTCAGTTATTCTTTGCTTTTTTCCCTCCAATTTAACAGGGAAATCCTGTTCTTAAGGAAAATTTCGCCCTGCTAACTAAAGAGAAAAAAATGGGATTTGATGCCATTTGGAAAAGAAATTTTTACGAGAGTTTTTTAGACTAAGCAAAACGCATAATCGGCATCCTGTCCCCAAATTTCTGAAGCATTCGAAGTTACAATCTGCCATAACCAGAAAAGCCTAGCTAGCTAGAACCATGAAATTTTACAATGTTGTGAAAAGACAAGTTAACAAGATTGAAGATGAGTTCTCGAAAGGGTCCCACGATGATTGATCATGTTTCAACTTTGCAGTTTCTGAAAGAAGAGTAGGGCCCCTTTTGATTCAACCATGAATGGTCACTGATGCATCGACGTGGCTTGACCAGGATCAAGCACTACTCTGTTTGACTTTTAATTTTCAATTCTGCCTTCCCGATCCCTGACCTCTCTGTAAATCGTATCAATAATTGTCAAATCAGAGCCTGAGAAACAGCCAGGCCAAACAAACAAACGATTAGCTTCTGATACTGTCATATCCGGAAAATGGGACCCTCTCTTCCCGGTAACCCTCACGTGTGGTGGTGCCTTGGAATAAGGGAGTTTCAATTTTGCATAAAAAATGTTATTTAATTAATTATTGATAAATTATCTTTCAATCTTTTGTACATTTATTTTTATTTTTTCTTTTTAAATTTCCAGACTTATATTTTTTTAAAAAATTTATTTATATTTTAAAAAGCTTTTAAAAACTATTTTCAGAAATTTTATTTGTATTTAATAAAAGCTTTCAAATTATATTTCTGATAACTTTTAAAAATGTTTAAATTTACATTTTCAAATAAATTTTCAAGTTTCAAAAAATAAAAATTCAGAAATTTATAAAAGTTTATGGAAATATAAATCCAAGACTGATGATTTCACACAAAATTTAATCAAAATTTTACAAAATCAAAGGTAATTTTAACTCAAATCAAATAAAATAAAAGACAAAAGTTAAAAATTAAAGTTTGATAACTTGATTAATTTAAAAAATTAATGATTTTAGATTTATTTTTTGGGGTTATTATTTGAGATATTATAGTGAATCAATTTTTGAGAGAAAAAAAAATGTGAGAGGGTTGAAGCTGTAAAGAATAAAAATAAAAATTAATTTTTAATTTTTAAATGTGAGGTGTAATTAATAATAGAATGTGAAAGGGATTCTTTGTATGCAAATCGAATCTGCCCTGCAAGAAAAGGGGCCCATTTGAATAGAAATGTTCTAGTTTTTAACTTTTAAATGTGAGATGTAATTAGTAACGAGAGAGATATTTTTTTTTGTATACAAACAGAATCTGCCCTAGAATAAAAGGGGCCCACTTGAACAATTAGGTTGCATCAGCATGCCACACGTGTATATCAGATGATGCTGCTTGCGATTATTACCGGTTACTACCATTGAAAATCAAAATTCTAATTTGGTGTTTTTTTTTTCTTTTCTAAAAGTAAAATTATTTTTAAGAGTATAAATAATATATTAATATTCATAAATTATTTAAATTTGATTTGAATAAAATTTAAATTTGATTCAATTATTGTCGAGTTAAATTTGAGTTCGAAATTTAATTTATCGATCGAATCAAATTTAAATATTTTTATATTCAATTTGAATAATTCGTAAATTTAATCAAATTTTTATATTTTAATATATTTTTATTATTTTAATTAATAAAATATCTTAAATTCAAGTTTGAATTTGAACACAAATAATAAATTTTTTGTTAAATATAAGAGTCAAACTTATTTTT
Organism: Durio zibethinus; assembly: GCF_002303985.1. Next base: position 13,075,847 of record NW_019167849.1, on the reverse strand, counting down.
ATATGTTAATCGAATCTAATTAAACGAGCTTGAATAATTTAATTTTTATCTCAAGTTAAATTTGAGTTAAAAAAAATTTGATCAAAATTTTAACAGTAGCAATAATTAAAAAAAAAAGACAAAAAATTTCCTTGAAAAATAAACATCTTTGAAACTCTTTTCACCGAAAAGTGAAAATTGTATGTTTCTTTTTATTTTCTCTTTCTCTCTCTCTCTCACTTTAGTATATATCATTCCTTTCTATTCATTTTCTTGTTCCTCTTAATTTTTTATTTTTGGGATTATTGTTTTTTTTTTTTTTATGTTAAATCACTACAAGAGAATGGATATTTACCGACAAAATATTTTCAGCCATTAAAACTTTGGTCATCTTGTTCATGCAATAAATGTCCTTTTATTTTGATATATTTATAGCACTTAACGAACATTACGTGAGACACCAAGTTTTTAATATGATCAAATTTGGAAATTATTTTATAGTTTCATTCAACCCAATCTTATGCTTCAAACTTTGGCCTATTTCAAATTGTACAAATCATCTATCATTTTCAGAAAATAATAATAAAAAAAAAAGAAATAAGAATTATGCATTCAATCGACTTTTTCTATTATTTCTGCAAGATCAAACGAATTATCTAGATGTAAAGTTATCTTGGATTGAACCAATCAAAGATGAAAAAGAAAGTCTTTCCAGCAAGACTATTTTTCTTGTATTTGGTTTTATACTCACCAGATGCAATACCATACCAAAGATTTTGGTTAAATTCATGTATCAACTTTGATTGCAGCAAGAACAAAAAAAATTTGCATACATAATTTCAAATGATGTCACCTTTAGAATGAAGCTACACTAATTTTCACAAATTTTTTTTTGTAAAAAAAAAAAAAAAAATTATTCAATCTTCAAGTCAAAATAAAATATATTATATTTGATAATTTAAGACAAATGATTACAAATCGTACATTTAAAATAATTTTTATAAATAATCACCGATAAAACTTAAACTCAAAATTTTTTCATAAAAAAAAAAAAAATTTTAAACGTAAACCACTTATTGGTGACAATTTATTAAACTTTTCTAACACTTATTGTTTATTAAATTTTCACAGAATTTATGCACACATATAACAATTAATTCATAAAAATCCCAAATGCAAGAAACAACTAATTCACACAAAAAAAAAAAAAAAAAAACATCATTTATTGATTTCAGCTTTCAATAATTATCTAGACATGTACACCACAAGCACATGAGGAATTGAAAGAGGAGGTGGAGTCGATTTATGTTTGTGAAAAACACACGGTTGGGTCCAAAAACTTTTATATAATTGAAAGATATCAAAGGTGGAGGTCCACATTGCAGCGGAAGATTTGGTGCACGTTGGTGGAATCTAAACAAAAGCCATGGACCAGTAAGTGAATCCCCACAGATTTAATGCAAAGGAAAGGTGCCGCCCTACATATTACGGTGTGGGGGTTCCTTCAATAGGGGTCAGCTTTCCTCGTGTCGGCATTTTGGCCTGTTTGGGTCCACTGATTCTCATCTAAGTTGTAAGATTTGTCATTTTACCAGTACTCATGTCATGACAATCTACACAGCTTGGAAACTCTCTTGTTTTTTGCTCCAGATTAGCTTTAAAACTGACCCTAGTGTCCAGTTTCGGAATATTTTTAATTTTTTATTAGGTCGGCATGGATTCATGGGCTATATTCAGTACATTATTTTCTTGGATCAGTCCAAATAAGTTTATTTACATTAAACCTAGCAAATGTATATGAAATTACCTTATCGTAACCTGTTAACAAATTAAAACCTAGACAAAAAGAAAAAAAAGGAAAAAAGGATATACTCTTTTTGTTTTTTTGGGTATATAGGAGGCCAAGGTTAAGAAAACTTGGCGATGGGAAATTTGCAAGTACTGGGATCAAACCCCAGCCTTGCTGGAAATCATCTCTAAACCTCTCAGGTATAGAGAAGCACACTGTCACACTGTTTACCACTTGAATTAATCATCCATCGTTCTAGGTTACTGCCTTTTTTTCCTTTGTTTTCTGCTACAAATTGAACAGGTCTGTATTTAGGATAAAAAGGGCATCAGAGAGCAGTTCAGCACCGACTCGCTAAAAAAAAGTACAAAGAAACAGAACCAGGCTTTGATAAACTGTAAAAGGGACCAAAGTGTTTGTGTTGGTGACAACAAGAACAGAGGCTTTGATATCAAAGTATTGAATATGATTAAAGAATTAATATAATAAGCACACAATTTGCATCGTGTGTTTTTGTTGCAGCCGACACAATTGAAATATTCTACTTAAGTTTCTTCATACATGAGAAGATATATTGTCTTTTCAAGCTCTTTCCTGTAAGTTGCTTGCTTGCTTCTTATGAGCAAAAGAACGTGCTCGTCTCATGAACTTTTCAGCACGCGTTTACTTCTGCTGAAATTGATCAGAAACTTCAAGACAGGCACTCAATTTATTTACAGAATTCTAAGTCAATAATGGCTTCAACTAGTTCTTTCTTTAAAAGTTTTTTTTTTTTGGATATATATATTTATATTTGGTGATATGGTTAGGGTATTTTCGGGATCCTAATCTCCTCTTCCGATAATTTTAAAGATTCACTTCTCTACATCGGCTTTAGTATATTCAAGATTTTATCCTAAAATGTTTTCCAAAAGAACCTAATGCTAGTTGATAAAGAAAAGGAACTCCTTACCAAATAGACTACTCTACATCAAACCTTTAAGTGCATTTAGCTTGACAGGAAAAGGGTTAACCTGATTTATGTTTCAATTTGGTATCAAAGTGATTTGAAATTCAATCAAATATGAATATGTTTGTTCATTATTCTGCACATCATTTTTGTTCCCAATTTTACCTTTTCCAAGTTAGACAATTTGAGTAACTTCAATAACTTGCCTGACAAACATATTAGAAGACTATTAGCATAAACAAATAAACAAGCAAAAAACATGTCAATGCTTTCTGCAATAAATTTGATTCACTGTCGAAACACGTATCCAATCTTAGAACCAGACACGAATCAGAATCTTCACGTATCAGCAATGCTGAATGGTCCATATCATATAGAAATTATTATACAGTCAAAGCTTGGCTGATGACAGCCTGCCAATTCCAATTTATAAGCATTTAATATTCAACTCCATTGATGAGTCATCTCAATGATCATCCAACCTGGAAATTTTTAGTGGATCAAAATTCTGCAATATGGACCTAAATCATGGTCCCATATTTGTTATGCATCGCTATCCCTGTTGGGGTGTTTTGGAATAGAAGGGTTCCAAGGCACCACAAACATGCAAAAGCTGAATCAGATACAGCTTTGATTATGCCAATGGTCATTTTTGGCAGACGCTGCCCACAAGTTTTAACTAACCCTTGTAACATTTTTAGTCCCTGTTGCTATCGATGCATTGCATCAGCAATAATGACATACCAGTGTGATCAATGCCATGACCCAAGACAGCATAACAGCTCAAAAATTTGTACCAAAAGTTGTTGGATTCCTTAAAGTCATAAAAGAAACTCTTTGTACATTTAAAGCCATGGGTTTTACATGTGGATGTGAGCAACTGTAAAAAGAGGTAAAATACAACATAGCTCACCAAATATGAATGTATTTTTAAAAGGGCCACTTAATTATTAAAATTTTTAATTTAATCATTAAAATTTTTGAGTAAATATTTTTGTTATTTAACCATTAATCTTTAACGATATATTGACATGTAATGCTATATCAATTATTAAGTGTCACATGATATTATTACATCATCAACAATATACATCAACAATGTCACATTATATTACTGAAATTGTATTATAACTTTTGAAAAAAATAAATTTGGCTGACGCAATAATATCATTGGCATCTGATTACTGACTTGGTATTACCATATCAGTACACCATTGGAGAAAAATTGTTGGTAAAAAAATATTTACTCAAATTTTATTGATTAAATCGAAAATTTTAATAGTTTAATGATAATTTTAAACATACAATTGAATGACCAAAGGTGTAATTTACCTTTTTCTATTTCAATTTTTCATTTTTTTTTTCTTTTGTTTCTTTTGGGAACTAAAATAGGAGGAGAATGCAGAGAGGGATCAGAGAAATATGGAAGATAACCGGACAAAGAAAAATAGATTGTCTAGAATTCTACTTTAAATTCAAACCATAGAAGATGGAACCTGGAAAAAGGCCATGCCGGTAAGATGAATTGATTCACCTTTGCTAGAAAAAAAATGGAAAAAAAAAAGAGATTTTCCATAAGAGAGTCTATCAAATATCAGGCGTTGGATGGCATATGTATAACTATAGCAGAACAAGAATAATAATGATGAAACAGCTTTTCAATGCGCACGGGTGAGGCTGAAATGCCCATCTTGCGTCAATTGAGCATGCAATGGAGATTATTCAGACCAGAGGACAAGGTGGGCTCATCCCTCCGAGGGTAAATGGCTAGTGTCCCATAATTTGTACCCATGTTTCACATCTAGTTCCTTTTACGGCTTCATCTTATTTGCTCAAAAGCATAGAGTTCCTCATGAATCTACTATTTTCTTAATATTGTTGTTAACTGCCAGCTTTGTTTAACCATGAAAATTCAGAGCATGTCTCTAAAAAAGTTATAATCAAGATGAAATTATAGTACCTCTCATGAAATTTTTTAGAATTTAGTTCAATCTACTGCTCAAGGCTTGTTAGGCAAGAAGATAAAAAAAAAAAAAGAAAAAAAATTTGTTAATATAATGATTAAGTTACTAAGCAACAAAGGATTTTTTTTTTTTTTGTTTTTGGTTACATTATAAAGGAACAAAATAATTATGAATTAACAAATTTTATATCTTTAATTCTTTTCATCTTTCCTATGAAACAAAAACATAATGATGATATGCTGTATAATGAAAACTAGCCTAGATACTATTAAGATGAGATAAATAAAGCTAATGCAAACTACATGAAAAGCACAAGGATCAAAGTTATAGACTAAAGATTAAGCCTTCAATTATCTCCTTAATGTTAAAAAGTTTAGTTCTTGATAGGGTGGGAAAAGACAGAAACCAGAGAAGCAGTTTGCTTTAACAATCCCAAAGTATTAAAGAATTTCTTATTCCCTCATAAACTGAAACTAATCCAGATACATTAATGGAGGCTCCAATGCATAGGAAAATTATAAAGTTTTACTAATCCTGTGGATCTTTCCTAAAAGAATTAGGTCAAACAACTAAAGATCAAAGCAAGAAAATGGTAAAAACAGCATGGTTTGGATTTTGGAGAATCTCAATTAACTACAAACAGGCCAGGTCAAATGAGTGTTTTTTATTTTTTTTTCGTTGCTATCAGAGAGATTAATTGAATTACTAAGGATTGAATATTTTGCTTGTAAAAATATATGATTCGATTTTTATTATCAATGATAAATTTTTTTAATGAGTAATTTGTAAATTTAATATATATTTTCTCAACATATTCTGACCTTTAAACGAAATAATTTTTCCCACTTACACTATTCTTTACCTAAAAAAACAGGTTTTCGTTAGTTAGAATGGCCGACAGAGATGTATAAATAAGACTAGTAATTAAAAATGCTTAGCTTTTTAATTAATTTCTTTTCTTGTTTGAATTTTAACCATGAATGATTCAGGGGCTGACCTGACCCACACATATGACAGCCCACATGAAACGACCCCCAATCCATTAGGCAAAATTGAAAAACCCTGCCAAATTCTAGCCCCACATGGCCATGGTGTGCCCGTACACAGCCCAAGATGGATCCTTTTCACATGGGGAGGCTGGCTAGCTTTTCCCTTCATTTATAGAAAAACCAACGCCCCTGATTTCACTCCTACAACCCACAAACCCATCTCGACCCTTCCACTGAAGCCTCAAGTCTTCCATATGGGCGGCTGAGCTTGTCCCACCCTTGTCTCCCTATCCAGGGGCAGCTAGCCTCAAAGTTGCTGCTATTGCTACCGACAGCTGAGCTTTCTTTTGGCAATAATTCATGCATCGAGAGAATAACAAGGCTTCCTCATTACTCTTAATCCACCATGACTAGCATCATATCCTATAAAATACTTGCTTTTGCAACCCTATTTCAACCATAAACTCAGAAACAAATTTTGATTTTTCTCAAACATTGTGCATCCTCAAAGGAACTGTGACTTTCCCAAAATCAGAACTTGAAAAAAATCAGCTTGCATTTATCTCTACATTGAACAAGAAGGAACTTTGGGTTTGCTATACTAGCTGCTTTGGTATATCATTTTGAGAGTGAAGCTCTTTGAAAAATGGAAGGTAGTGTGGCATATGAGAATGATCTAAACCTCGAGGCAACTGAACTAAGATTAGGGTTACCCGGAACAGATGAAAGAGAGGAACAAACAGTTTCCAATGTTAGAAACAACAAGCGACCATTGCAGGTGGCTGATGAGGAATGTGGAGCAAATGGCAAATCTAATACTCAAAATGAAACTGCCCCTCATGCCAAGTAAGTTATTATAACAAGTTACAAACAAAATTTGCCTTTAGCAGATGATCTTCTTTTGCTATTTGATTTCCTGTAAAATTAGATGGAAACTAATGGATCCTTTTGATGCATATATATGCAACATGCAGAGCACAAATTGTGGGGTGGCCACCAATCCGGTCCTATAGAAAGAATAACTTTCAGCCAAAGAAAAGTGAGTGTGAGGGTCCTGGGATCTACGTGAAAGTAAGCATGGATGGAGCAGCATACCTAAGAAAGATTGACCTGAAAGTTTACACTGGGTACCCGGAGCTCCTGCGGGCTTTAGAGAACATGTTCAAGTTCACCTTAGGTAAGAAAATGGAATATTATGTTGTTATTTTGTTGTTATGACATAAATGACCTTGGATTTGGGTAAAATGACCTTGGATTTCAACTTCTTTCAGGTGAGTACTCAGACAGAGAAGGCTACAAAGGATCAGATTATGCACCAACTTATGAAGACAAGGATGGAGACTGGATGCTAGTTGGAGATGTTCCCTGGGAGTAAGTCTCTCCCTTTTCTGTTTTTTTTTTTTTAATTTTAAGTCTACAGAATTTGAACTTGAAACTGACCGCTCGGCACTCGATCAATATGACACGGCTGTTGCCTACCTTTTCCTAGTTGCTATTTATCCTAGATATACATCTTCTGAAACTTACAAGGTTATCTAATTTTGTTACAGAATGTTCATCACATCATGCAACAGACTAAGAATCATGAAAGGATCAGAAGCCAGGGGCTTAGGTTGTGGTGTATGAGAAAATTGTCTCTACCAACAACAACACATCCAAGAGCAAGGAAAAAACAGAAGATCCATCTTTCTCATGGAGAGAAAAATCTTTCAGCTTGGGTTCTCGAAGGAGATTTTTGGATCTGATTCTCAGTCTCCTCCGTAGGTAGTCTGGTCAGAAAATTCGACCGACTAGGAGAGTTTAGAAATAAAACAGAAAATATAAAGGAGGAGTTCACATTTTCTTTGCTCAGAAGTTTGGCTGCAGCAAACATATTTGGTGGTTTGAGCATCTGTTACTGTGTTTTGCTATTTTACTCATCAAACCAAAACTAGATACAAGAATCTGTTGCTTCATGTGCTACTTTGTAAAAAAAAAAAATTGAAGAAAAAAGGTCACAAACAAGTTTTGGCTTGTAATATGAAGAAACAAAGTTGTATTTCAGCTGTGTGTCTCTGTACAATTACATTTACATATATGAAATGTATTTCTCCAGAATTCAAGCATCACAACAGGGGATATTTGTTATAAATTAAATCCTTTCCCATATATATATAAGTTGCCTTGCACTAAATTCACTGGACACCTTTGCTTAATTTGCAGGACTAGGAGCTCTAAGAAACTCAAACTTGATTTTTCTTTATAACCAAGGCAGAATATATATTGAGTGTAAGTAAAGAACACATTTATGTAAGGAAAATAGGAACTGAAGTTAGAGTAACAGTTCAATATTGATCTAAAATTGGTCTCTGGTATTGATTTTAAGAAATATGCATCAGTGTATGTCACCCTACAAATCTTGACAGTAATTTCACTGGCAGTGAATGTGATCATTTCTCAAACTTAAGGTAGTCAGGGCCTCAAGTAAGGTCACTGACTCACTTCTAGGTCTGGAGAAATACTTCATGTTCAAACTTCTTTTTTGTGATATGTTCAAACTTTACTTTGGATCTATTGATCTTGCTTTTCTAGTACTATTTTTTTTATTTTAATTTTCCTGGCAGAAGGTCTTAAGTGCAGATGAACCTGGGAAAATCCAATTGGAAGAGTAAGAAGCATTCAGCAAGCATTGCCTACATATCCATAAAAAATTTCTAATATTTGTAACATTGCAGTTTCTTTGATCTTCACCGAATTGATAAATGCATGAATACAAGTATATAGGACAGAATTCTATTTTACTCAAACGTTGCTTTCCATAGAAAAGGTCAAATTATTTTTTAAAAAGGAAAAAAAAGTTAAAATATTCCTAACAATACCAAACAGCCTATCATAAGTTTGTATTCAACAAAAGATTATGACCGTCACTGATTTGATAAATACCCAAGATTACAGACAAAAAGGCCAGAAAATACATGTAACTGAAATGTTGTTTCCCGAAGAAAAGGTCAATAAAACTAGAGTCTTGAAACAACGAAATAGGATGACATGTCAAAACATGTCATTCAAAGCCTTTCAACAGGGACCTTTATGATACTAGGATTTTGGGATTTTTTGTTCAAACTTCAAACTAAAATGCAAAAGATCTAAATCTTTACCGCCCAAAGTTGAAAATTGTATTGGGAACAGTGAGATCTACAGGACTGAACATGTCACAAGAAGCAAAACTGCACGTTCCAGTGGAGGAAAAAAGTCTGGTTATAATCTTAACTGTCAGGATTCTTTTCTTTTTGTTTTCAATACGTAATCTTCCTCTCATTTCTCTAATAAGTCAGTGGAGTTCAGGTGCAGGCATTGAATTTAATGATGTCTTTATGTTAGAAAGAAAAGCGAAGTGACACTAAATAATGTAAAAAAAAAAAATCTATCAGTTTGTTACTATGTCATCCAGCCATATAATCACAAATTACATATGATTTTACTGATTTGAATGTTGGAGTGCATATGCGAACTCGATCCACTACCCTCTGACCATATTCTCTTAATAGGTCTGGTAAGCTTATCAGCTCAACCTCTAAACAATCTCTGCACCCATCAACTCAGAATTACATCATCAGTCTTATATCTATCAAATGGAAAATTTTCACCGGAGGTGAAAATGATGATTGGTTACGATTACTTAACATAATCTACAAATGGAAGGAATAATCTATTTGATATTCCCTTTTACGCATCGGAGAACGGTTTGTTGGTAACGAAAAAGCAATAGCATTAAGCTGTCCTTTTCTCGAGAACAGCTTTCTAGGATATGGATGCCTAAAATATCTTTCCTAACCTATATGCCATGGCTAGTGGTATTTTTAAACTAATAATATCTTTTGTTATGAAAATCTTATCCAGCTATGAGAAAATTTTTGGGACTTTGTAAACATTGTTCCTACCTAATTCTTTTGGCAAAAGGGTGTTCGAGAGTAAGGGTAAGAAAAAAAATTAAAAATTTTAAAAATTGATTTGAAATTATTTAGTTCGATTTTGTTTGAATTAATTTTTTTATTTGATTCAGATCAATTTTAAATATTAAATACATATATTAGATTTGAATCAAAATTTTAAATCAAGAGATAAAAAATTTTTAAAAAAATGAATCGAACCAAATTATATATATATTTTAATTTATATATATGTATATTAAATTTTTATAAAATAAAAATAATAATTTTATATCAAAATCTATTTAAATATATTAATAATTAAAAATTAAAAATCGATAAATTGAATCGAACCTATAAAATTTGGTTAAATTTTGTTTGAATCGAATGAGTTTAAATTCAAATTTAGATTAAATTTTAAAATATTATACAATATTTAAAAAAATTAAAATCGAATCCGATCAAAATCAAATCGTTATCACCTCTATTTGAGAGCCCGGCACCATACTATATCTGATTATAAGCTATTTTAATATTGATTTAGTTGTGTCTTGGATGATTTAAAGAGTGCATTTTTTATATTCGTGTAATGTATTTAAAATTTTATTTTCGAAATATTTTTTATAAGAATTAATGATGTCTTAAATGATGTAATAAATTTAATGCTTTTTACATTTTTTAATTCCTTGAGAATAATATATTTTTCTTTGGTTCCTAGAGAGCATAGATTCTAACAAAGAAATTAATTGCTTGATTGAAAATAAGAAAATGAGATAAAATATCAATTCTTTTTTTTTTTTTATATGGTTATCTTTAAAATGAGATATTCAGTAGTCTGTGATAAAATTTCAACACTTATAATTTTTTTTTTTGATCTTCAAACACGTGACATTTTTTTGTGTAAAAAAATGAAATTTAAAAATTTTCAACCACTGCTAACTAGACAGGATTTCTCAAATTCAAACAGCCTAAACTTCTGATAATTCTTTACTGCAATTCAAGTCTGAAACCTGAAATGGAGCACATGACATGTTCGATAATTGTTCATATGTATGTTACTAAAACAAATGTTTAGTAACATTTATGTTGCCAGTCATTACCCAACCGCACTACCCATAGACTATGTAACAAAGTCATTGCCTCACCTTGCCATATCACAGATTCCATGTGCGGTTCAAAGGAAGGGATGGCAGCCAAGCATGGTTTGATTAGGTGGTGCACTTAATATATGGGAGAAACATGGACATTAAAGCAGTTGCTTAGATTTTATCATTCCACAACTAAGGTTAGGACATGTGTTCTTATGCATAAACCACGCATTTGTCACATGGGCATTGATATTGGCTGCTCCATGCCATGCCAAGAACAATGCAAGGCCTACAGCACAGGACTCAGACAGCCAGCCACGTCAGTGGGAATTTTGGTTAAGAATTTTTTGTAAGCAGGATGCTTTCAGATGGAATCGTATGCCTACATTTACATGCATTTTGATGTTTTTGTACCCGCTATTTCATCTCCTCTTGATATTGTATCTATCTGTTTGCTGTGGTTAAAAGTCAGATGGATATCATGGAATATAAGGGAGAACTTGAAACTGATTTAAAGTTACCAAAGTTTTCATACCATTATGAAATCAAACAGAGACAAGGGTACTCTAAGATGTCGAGAAAAAGAAAATAACAATGCTGATAGTATTTTATGATACTCAAACTGACACCTTCAGCCAATTATTTTTTATAAACGAGATTGCAATTTGGAATAGGAAAATGGGTTGCAAGCATTGAAATTTGAATCCTAACACTTAGTAAATGTCATTTTTTATAACTGAAATAAGTTTCTATTTCTAAGCCAGTTATTCTTTGTACCTACATAATATCACCTTTTCCTCGCAATCTGCTCCTTTAGGACTATACTAGTCAAAATTGCAGAACACCAGACCCAAAAAGTTTTTTCCCCACTAGATATTAACTTTTGGGACAAAATTAGTGGCGCTTCCAACTTGGCCACAACTTTACAGTGCTTTGCCTCAAAAAGTAACGAGTCTGAAGTACAACTTGGTAGCAGAAAATAAGCATTTCCATGCAGATAAATTTCCAAGAGATGTCATAAAGCTTACTGGTGCATCCATGAACTGTGTTTTCTTTGGCACCTGGATAGCGGATACTTGAATATTTGGCATCATGTTATACATTCCTGAATTGTTTTCATTCTGATTTATAAGACCAAAAAAATGTGAAGGATGTACTAGATTCTCACAGGCAGGAAAAATGCTGATGGAGCAGTTGACAATGTCCAATAATAACCAAAAAGGGTGATCTATTGCCAAAAGACTAACAATCTTTCTTCTTACAAATTTCTTTTGATCAGCCATTTCCCAAAATGTTAAATGAGCACACATCAGAAAACCAGAAAAGCATGGTACGGCGATACTTTTTTGAGTCTCTTAAAAATCCCAAGAGTATCATTTTTTCACTGATCAAATTTAAGGTAAAGTATATTCTTTCGGACTCAAAATGCAAAGGATCTCCTGTGACAAATTCATGATAACACACCCCAAAACTCAATCCAGCTGGAAGTTCTATTCTTCCTAATCATTGCTCTCATTCTAGAAACACCATCTCCAGCAATTTCAGCTAATTGTACATTGCAATGGACCCTACAAGCAGCAAGGAAAGCTCCCCAAACAACTGCACTAGGTATAATTGGCATGTTTCTTACAAGGTTATATGCCTCTTCAAGGCTCGCAGCTCGACCGTGAAGGTCAACAACACATGCATAGTGTTTTTCTGAGGGTTGAATTCTATATTCTTCCAGCATATGCTTAAAGTACCTCCTGCCCTCACTAACAAGTCCCTCAGGCATTGTTACAACCTGTCAAAACCCCGAAGAATTTTCAACTAATAAAATCATGCAAGGCTGTTGTTTAATGAGAAAGGAAAGATGGATATCAAGAGAGAATCATCAGCATGTTCTTTCATTGATTTCTTGAACACCGAAGAATTTTAGTCCTCGTTCAACCAATCCCTAATATTGAATCTAAAATAATTCAAATATGTATTGTAATTGAACATGAGAATCCATCAATCAAGATTTCCTTATAGTTTTGAGTTAATTTGTCTAAATCAAAGTGTCTGAATGTGATGGTTTCCAAGATTAAAGTCCTCAAGTGAAATGAGAACCTTCTGACAGCCCCAAATCAATGGCATCCCAACTAAACTGGTTGTCCCTCTCGAGCAACTTTGGGACTATGGTCTTCCAGCAATCCACTCACCACCGCAATTAACCTTTCGAGTAACTATATAAAATGCACAGAAGTTCTGTCAAATTTTGGTAAGTTACAACGGCCCTGTAAGTAAACAAGTGCCTATTTTCAGTTCTCCACATTACAGCCAGCATAACAAACAGCACAGTCATCGTGCAGACCTTCTTCATCTTGCAGTTTATAACTCTAACCTCAAATATATTCTCATTCTATTGACAGTTGTTGCCGAATTGCTTGAAACTATTCACTTTAATAGTATACATGCTGTGAAAGTGGAGAAGATCAATCAATCATAAGCATCAGATTAGGAGCTTAAATCAGATAAAATAACAGACCAGCCAATATTCATCAGTCACGTCACTATCACCAATCAGGGAAAATAGCACAAAGGAAAGAGCTGAGACCTGGTTCCATTATGTGGTTCAGGGCACCCAGTTTGTTACACACGGCCAAGAAGCCTTTTCATGATTGAGATGGATCACTCTCTGATTCCCTATCAGTTGATTCTTCAACATTGTCATTGTTGCTGTCACCAGATAGTGATTGATTAGTACTTTGGCCAGAAACAACAACTAAAGCATGGCTCTGAACGGGAGTATCTGTTTGTTTTGCTGAATTATCTTCATGAGGTGTATCAACTGAAGCCAGATATGAAATGCCATACTTCTGCCCATGAGTTAGTCCTGGACAAAGGCCCTGTGAAATAAAGAACAAATTTTCTAAGAGAATGAAAAGACATCAATGTGCTCCTCATGAAAATGGAGGAGTTATTGCCAAAAACAGCCTCAAACAGCTGTTCCTTGTTTATTCTGCTATTTCACCATAAGAAAGAGTACATTAAAGTGATGATGCTATAACTAGAAATAACTAAATTCCTACCAGGGAGATCTGAAATAGCCTTTCTATTTAGTGATAACCTGTAAATGAAAATCATTACGTAGACACCGAGTACAGGCATTTATCAATCTTTTAGTAATATTTCATCACATAAGATTACCATCAACACAGTGGAAAACAAACAAAATACAAAGTAGAGGAATAAAAGTCATTAAGGTTTACCTAAATATGATTCAGAAAATATTTCAAAACTAACCTTAATCAGCCCTGATACAGGAGATGCCTCAAGATAAGAAGAATCCAATGGAAATCCAGTCCGATTCCAAACCTCAGAAACTCTACCACCATTAGTTTCATGAGAATCAGCAGACTTGTCTGATGCATGAGGCTCTTCTTTAAAGTCACCCCGGTTACAATAAGCCCCGAAATATGAACAATGCTCTCGCAATAGAGATATTTGAGGAGTTGCAGGCAATAAATGGCCCTCAGTGTTAAATATGTACCTATAAATGGAAATTTTCCACAAAAAATGAAAAATAAGAAACTATTGCTTATTTCATATTATAAAATTTTTTTAAGAAAAAACCTAGGAAACAGAAATCTTACTTGTATGGTCCATTTTCAACAAGGTTGTCGGGACCCACAGCCAAATCGAAAAGGAGCCACAAATATTTCACCTAATCATGTTGAGAGGTTATAGACAAGATTATACTGTAAATGACGAGGTTATAAACAAGATTATACTGTAAATGACAAGACAACAAGATGAGAACACCAAAAAATATCCAGGGAGGGAGAAGCTGGCAGACAGGTCAAATTGGACTTAAGCTCAAACTAAACGAAATCTTAAAATCTAGTGTTGTCGTCCATATATATAAAGGTGCATTTAGGGAAACATGGAATAGCTAAAATACACAAATTATTACTTACTGTTTCTGCCAGGAAAAAGCTCTCCATGTGATCCTCCCTCTTGTGAAACTCGACATCTGATATATGACAATAACCACAAGGGCATCTTGCCCCGTATTGCAAGCTAGCAACCATGTCTCGTCCAGCATCCAGATATCTACAGTGGAAAATATTTGTGAACATTTAATTAGCAAGAGTGGAGAAATAGAACAGAAGTTGTTCATGTTAACAATAACAGAACAGATAACTGGAAAACATCTAATAGGAGCAGGAAGAGCTTTGCACTCTCATCAACAACAATTCTTTGTCTAACAAAATAGCTTACATAGCAAGTCTGTTTTATTTTCTCACATTCATTTAATGCAATATCTTAAATCACAGCTGTTAAATGTCATAATAGGCATCAGCTTTTATTCCTCTCACTTTTTCTCTTTTTCTATGTATTAAGTTTCAGCAAGTTTGTCTTCTAATAAAATTTATCTTCAGATAAGGGTATTTCTTCGCTATTTAATGCTCAAATGAATTGCTTCTACAAATCGGAGAGAAAGCAAGCTATGCCAGCATTTTTGTAATCCTGAAACAATAAAGCCTTTCAGAAACAATATCAACTGGTTGGATAAATGAGAGTTTTTTTATAAATGAATATATTTAATTTAATGTGTAAACAGAGTGACACCTTTTCATCCTTTAGAATTACTCCAGTTATAGAAAGAAACTGATAAAGTTTAGATGTTGCAATATTACCATCTCCAAATAACTATATGTTAAAAGATGTAGCAAACTTGAGTTAAAAAAAAAAAGTAGAAAAGAAACTTAAATAAAAGTCAATTGATTGACCTGGGATCTCTGGTAGCTTTGTAGAGCCAATATGTGCTTTCTATTAACTCTGGACGCAAAGGGTAACTCTTTTGCCCATGCTGCCAAAGAAACATGATATAAGTGTGACAAATGTTTAAATGAGAAAAAAAAAAGAAGAGAAAAGTTATCAGGTAGATCTTAATTGTGAACCATCATAGAGCAAATGTGCAAATTTTGTTAAAAAAAAAAGTGTACTTCGGTATCAGGGCGTATTTGGTGTTATTAAGGTACACATAGGAAATAAGTAAACTTCTAATTTGAAATGCTGAGTGAAAATGGTAAGAGTAGTTCAATATTATGATTCAGATACCTGAACACTAAGTGTAGCAAGATTAAAACCCTCAGGAGTGAAACCATATCTTTTCCAGACACTGAAGAAAGCAGTATGCGTTTGAATAGCAGGATCAATATCCCCCGCTAAAACCTTCCAAAAAAGGTAAACCTCTGATTACCAAATATTGAATTATATATCTTATGGTTCTATCAAAAAAAATTATATCTAATAACCTGAAGCCCGGGCCAAAATGCCTGTAAACTGTTAAATAACGGCCAGACAATAGCAGCAGAATCCATATTGACCTCTACATACCTAAGGAAATAAATAAAAATTAAACAAAGAGAGAGAGATGATAAAGTAAAACACATAATGCAGGGAAATTGTGAAATGACAAAGGTATAATAAAATAAGGGAAAAGAAACATATATTAAGGTGGTGCTCAACAGCAGAAGTTTTTACCAAGGGTCATTGTAAAGATAGTGCATAGCAGCACTATATGCTTCTTGGAAAATGAACAAATACTCTTCATCTCCAAACAACAAATATGCCTGAAAAGATATCAAGAAAGGAAAAAACAATATCCTCTCTATTACTAAATTGTGATCACAAAATTACGAGGTACAAGAATTTCAAGTCATGTGACAGACCTTCAGAAGATACTCATAGAAGGAGTCAATGCTTGTCCCTATTCCAGCATCCTGCAATGCAGCATAGAATCAATTGCAGCTAGCCAGATATAGATTGGCTTAAATTGTTCCTTCACGTTGTAGATCGTAGTAACAGAAGGGCCAACAAAGATCGGTCCAATTGAGTGACAGGTTAATGAGTTAAACTGCAGTTGAGTTCCTAGTTTAGCTGTATATTCTTAATTATGTGCATTTTTCTTATTCGATGTCTGCATATCAGCAAGGCAATTTGCAAGGGAAATACAACCTATGAAAATATTAACTCTAAACTTGTCCTTTTGAAAATGAAAAAGAAAGGTTTCACAAAAGAATTAGAAGATAGGACAATAAACTTATAAAAGAATAGATAAAGACCACATCAAAAAGGTTCAAAACTGACCAACTTTCATCTAGAAAAGACTTCCTTCATACATATTGAAAAAATGACTCAATAGAAGCATCAGCAACAAAAGATTTAATCCTTTTCCATCCATTTAACAACTAAATAATATTAAGAACATCCTGAAATAGTTATTAAAAAAACAGAAAATTGCAAGGCCCTTGATTATGCGGTCATAGTAAAAAAGCATGTTACCTTCTGTGTCCATTCACCAGTAAAAACATTGATATGAGCACCGACTAAGTTAAGCTTTGAGCGGCGAGCCCACAGGCCCCGAACAGCATTCTTTGTAACTTGCTCAAAAACTGCATCCATTTTAAGAAATAAACCTATTTCAGCAATGAAAGTGAAAGCTAACAGTCATTACAATTGGTAATGGTAAGTAAAAGTCTCATAGGCCTTCTGATAGAAGTTTGCAAAGTCTAGACTA
The DNA here is from genome assembly GCF_002303985.1 of Durio zibethinus. The sequence continues at coordinate 13,058,631 of NW_019167849.1, read as the reverse complement.
CCAAGTTTTGAATTAAGCATCTCCTAGTCATTTTGGCAGCCCTGTCAATTGGTTATACTAAGATTCCAAGCAAACCAATCCAGATTTTCCCTTCAGTTTTCTTGTCTGTTAGTATTTCCATAGTCTTCCCTTCCATATTTTGTGCCTTTCAGTTATGAACAATTAGAACCATATTTTTTTTATGGACTAAATTTAAACAGCAAATGTGATTACTGGGGTCTCTAGTTTTTTCCATAGTAAATATACTTGTGCACCATGGAAAACAATGGAACCCTGACCTATTCTTCCATCTATTCTCATAGCAAGAGCAAATGACATTAGGATCCTGGACTATTAACCTTAAGTTCTGAATATATTGGCTTCGCAGGTCAGGGTTGACCCAAGGCTCCATCAAAAGTTGCAAGGCTTCTTTACGATTCAGCAATATAAAATTTCCAGCTAATAGAGCTTGGACAAGGAAAGGGGAAAATGGTCTAATTTCATAATAGTCATAGCAAGTTAGCAACAGCAAGCACTGTATTGAAATCCACGGTTACAAAAGGATTCTTTAATTTCTAGAATCCAGGAAAGCAACTACAGTCTACAAAAATTTCAACTAAGCATCAAATTATCATTTATAATAACAGCAAAACCAATTCTTTAACTGTGCAAGTAGAAAAATAATTCAATAAACCTAAAATGCTTGCAAGGGAACATGCAAGCCAAAAGCAATATTCACTCAATGCATGATATGATGTAGGACTATGAAAGGTCCTAGAACTCTTGCTACCTGGACTTAAAATGTGGCTCATAGCCCTGGTAAACCAAGGGCTCCCCAGCAAGGCTATCAGTAACAGGCAAGCAGGAGAGCCAAAGCTTGCTATTTATACATTTTGTAGCATACAAACTTCCAGAGAATGCTACAAATGAAATATAGGGGCAGAAACGCTTACTAGGATCATTTGTCAAACGGCTTAGCACTCCAAATTCAAGGGTCAAAGTCCCACCACCAGCTGTTGATGTTATCTAAGCAGACCAAAATTGCAAGTTTGAATAACCTATATAATATAATATACATGAAAACTGCAAACATAGAGGACCCATAAGTAACTGGGCTTTACTATAGATTACTATGTGAACAACATCAATTCACTTTAATACCTTCATCTTCATCCATTTGAAATTTCATACAGCAACTATGAACATCACTAAGTACTAATAACATTGTACTTTAGGGTGTGGGACAAGGAGAATTAGCACAAGCTATGTTCAGGGTGACACAAGCAAAAACTAGTTAAATAAATCATCACATAGGAGATGATAGAGGCATTGCCTTGCTTTCATGTTCATCAACTCCATGCTTTAAATTAACAGATCCAAATGGGATTCCTGCAATACATCATAGCTGAAGATAGTCATGATAAGATACCACACCTATTACCAGCCAGCTTTCCCGTTACTGTATCTTAATGGAAAAATGTTCCAGGAGTGATACCTGTAGGAGTGTCAAATGCAGGTAATAATCTCCTGGCCAAATCTTCAGCTAAGTCAAGTAATTGATTGTCATAGGAAGGAATTCTCATGCCCTGAAATCGAAATGACCCAGATGTTTATTCTACAAGAATGAAATATGATTAGAAAAGATTGATGGAGGTGGACAAGTCCATATTACCGTAGCATAGTCACTTGCAATAAGATGAGCAGAAAGCAGACCTCCAAGGACCCTGATGGTGGTCTCAAAAATGGAAACTGTTTTATTCTGCAGAATAAAAGTAAACTACAAAGTTTAAAATTAACTACTAATTGATTGGATGATAACAGTGATTTGGAGGGAGAAAAAGACCATGAAGTAAGGATGAGGAAATGTCAAGTTAATATAAACCACTACACTGTGACAGTCATATTGTAAGAACAACATAGAGAAAAAATATTTACAGTCTTTTTGGAGTCCCATGAAGATATATAATTTTATAGAATTCACAAGACAATTTTGACAATGGAAGTAACCATCATGATAAAAGAACTTTATGAAGGCTTTCAAATTTATTATATCTCCTCAATCATGGAAATCAGACAGGTTGTCTCTTTAATTGCTAAACATATGACAAAAGCAGCCTTACATGTTAGGTTTGCCAAGGAGAAATTTCATTTTGCAGGAAAAGTATATGGGCATTGAAAAAGAATGGTAGACACTTCTTGCGGATATAAAAAGTTTGAAAATGGAAATCAACAACAATAATCTATTACCATAGTGGAATGTAAACTAACTGCCATGTATGTTGCATTTAAGTCCTAAGATAAAAAACCAGAAGTATGATAACTTTTATCACTTTACAAAAGATCAAGCTTCTATTGCACCAGTCTTAAGAGTTATCAAGTAGCTCTTTAAATCAGAGCTTGAGCTCTAAACCAAGGATATAGAATTTCACCTTCAACCCTATAAAAGTCCATACTAAGGTTTCCATACTAAAAACAAACCCAATGCGATAAGCACAAAAGATTGATGCAAAAAATATTTCACTCACTATATCAAACCGAAGATTTTTACCAATCCATTCAACAGAGGTAGTAAAGCGTTCTCGGTCTCCAAGTAAAGCCAGTGTGTCTAAAGAATCAATCTGCAACAGCAGCATAGAAGCAACATCCAAAAACAGTTCAATACACAATCTCAGTCTCATATAATTTTTGAAAAAAGAGATAAGGATTGTACCAGCGTCAAGGCATAACCACCAAGCGTATCTTCTCCTTCACACGATAGAGGTCTCAACTCATCAAGTGGAAATGCATGTTCCATATATCCATCAAAAGCATGATAGAACATTTCGCGCACCTAGAGCACCCAAGTGCAAAAAAATAAATGCCATCACATGAACGGCTAATGCATCCCATCTACTCCCATTTAGTTATAACGATAATTTTAATTTAAAGGTTAAACTTTGACTTCAGCTTTCTTTTAACAGCATATAAAAAAAAAAAAATCAAGCATGTAGATACAATGTGAACTAATATGGCATCTGTTTCTCATTCTTTTTAATGCTTTTTGCCCAAATAGGTTTTCAAATTTTGCCTTAAAATCTATTCTCATCATCAAAGAAGCCTCAAATACTCAATTATCAATCAACAAACCAATCAAACACTGTAAAAATCTCAATCAGCAAAGACTCCGGTAGTAATAAGAAGTTGAAAAGTCAATTCGAAGAATCCTAATTACATCCATATAAAAAGCAAAAACCCTGAATTCAAAAGATAAATTAAAGATAAAAAGAAAAAAAAATGTTTTACCTCATCTCTGAGCTGCTTAGCTTCCTTGGGAGTGACGCCTTCTGCGACTGCTTTGTGCAAAGAAAACAACAAAAGAAATAACAGAAACTGAACAACCAAGTTCAAAGCTTTCATTCTTTTATTAGATTAGATTTCTCTCTTTCTTTGTTAAGATCTCGATCTTAACATCGGCTTTTGTTCGGATTCTTTTATGATTTTCCTTTTTTTTTTTTCGGAGCTATTGTGTTCTTCAATCTAAACACTGGAACTAAACTCTGTCTGCGCTTCTCTGGCTGGCTGGGTTTTTTAGTCTAATGAAAAGGGTGAATGACCAAAAAGATAATCGCAGAAAAGAAAATAATAAAATCAGTAGGTTTTTCTTTGAATTGCTTTTGACTTTTTTTCAAGAATGATTTATTTTCTTCTACCAGTGGCAATATTTTGGAGAAGTTTATTAGTAAATTAATACTAATTAAAACAGCATTGTAGGTTAAGTGGAATTCAACTATTTATTTAAAAAAAAAAAGAAATTCAACTATATTTAAAATTAAAAAAGACTAACAAGATATACATAATTAATGCCTAATGGTTATTGTTTTTTTATCACAATTACGAGTAATGTTAAATAACTCCATAATTTTCATAAATAACAAGCTATTTTCATAAAAACTAGTAAAATATAAAATATTAAAAGATTTTTAGTATTATATTATAGAATTTTTTTAATTAAAATTAAATAAAAATATTTTTATTAATATAATATTTTAAATAAAATCAAATTAAGCTAAATCTTAAAATTCATGTCCAAAACCTGATTTCAAAAGAACTATACTCACCAAAATCTCATTTAAAAAAAAAAAACTATATTCATAAACGTGATAAATAGTGATACCCAACCCCCCTTTGTCCAAAATTATCTTTCAAAAAAAAAAATTAATAAAAATATCATCGTTTATCATTAAATCAATTTTGTTAACTAATTAAAATAACCTTAATTTTATCACAATTGCCAAGGTTTTATTATTGCCAAGGTTTTATTAAGTTTTCGTTAGGGAAACAATTTGCATCTGACAAATCTTAATCTGACTTGAATTTTTAGAATTAATTTTATTTTTAAAATTCAATATCGAATCTATTCTGATCATGTGATAGAAGAAAAAAAATCAAAATTGAATCGAATCTGATCGAATGATAAATAAATTTGATCCTATCCAATTCGATATATATAAAAAATTATTTTTTAATTAATTAATTTTATATTTTATTAAAAAATAATATTTTATATCAAAAAATTAATATTTTATTAATTTTAAATCGAATCAAATATGATTTCATATATCGAATCCGATCATATTCAAATATTAAAAAAAATAAAAAAATCAAATTCAAATATTATATGTATATAACCAACATGTTCAATGAAGCAAAAACCTACCCCGCTTTCATCCATATTTTTCACTTTAACCTTACTTTATTAGAAATTTATTTTCTTTTAGTTCCATATATAATATATATATATATATATAGTATTTTACATGGAGAACTTTTAATATATTTCTTTTTCTTCACACACCAGAAACGTAATTTTCCATATTTTCAAGGGCTCAAATCTAGCCTCCTTTAGCCGTTTCCAATTTATCATTGTTGTAATGAAAGGAAAATATCTAAAGAAAGCATTGACACCTTACAATTAAATCCAAACCAATAAAAAAAATTAAAATTCAGTGAAACCAAAATTAAAACTATCCTTAAACTTGAGGTAATCACATAATACTACAACAAAAAAAAAAAGTTGTTGAATTTCAATGGAGGCAACCCTGCCCCCATAATAAATCCGTCTCTTAACACCAATTGGTTATCATGGTTCATACCAAAGCCGAGTTCACTTCATGCCTGCAAAAACGAAAGAGAATGTGGTACAGCCTGACACGTCCAAAGACTCTAGCAAGAAATAATTGCAAATTGTTCATAGTATCTCGAGGGCTCTTTTTTTATTTTTATTTTTTTTCCTTTTGAAAATTGGCAATCTCATTTTAATGTTTCATGTACAATATCTGTGGATAGATTTGATGCCCCTCGTCCCCCAACTCCTTCCCCTTGGTCCATATAGGTTGCATTTTCAGTAGAAGTGCCGAGAGATGGACATCAGATAGGTTAAAGATGATTTCAGCTCACAAGACCTTGAGAATGATGGAAGATGGACACAAACAACGAGCAGAACCAATTTCCCAGCATATATAATGTAGAACTAACAATAATAAATGAAAAGTAGAATTGTACCATCCATAACCGTTAAGACCATCTCTATTACCAAGACATTAGGGATTTTCAGATGTTAGTAAGAGCACCCATGAACCTTGGCAGCGTAACAGATAGCATGTGGCAAAATGAAATACCAAAAAACATGTAAGTATTAAGTCTTAGTCACGATCAACAAACCTGTTGTTTTCTCTTTTTTGGTCTCCTCTTTCTACGTGGTTTGCGAGCATCAGAATTGGAACTTAAATTACTACTGTTTCCTGTCTTTGAATTTGAGGATCCCCCCACCTTAAAGGAAGAACCACTTCTGCTGTTTGATGTGTTGCTAGATGTGGACATTTCAGCTCTTTGTATGGATGAATTTCGGCTAGATGAAGATCCAAACCTTGATTTTGCAAGTGCTGAATTTGAAAAAGAATTAGTTGATGGCCTGGGAGGCGGCATTAAAGCTCTGGCAGACACCTGTCTCTGTTATAAGTTGTGGCAACCAAAAGTAAAATGAAAGGAGAAGATGTCAAAAAGTTATAATCAATTATTTTCATAAAAATGCAACTATTCAAGTAGAAACTAAACCTGATTCCTTTCATCACTAGACATGCCGGATGCTGCTTTGCCAGAAGCACTAGAAGCCTGTTCCCTGTACACAAATGCCAGGAAGTTTAACTGCACTTTTCAACATAAAAAAAGAAGTGGAATAAAGATTCCTCGCCTGTTCAACTACAAAGAGCTTGCAGTAAAAGGCCAAAGCTATGGTTCTGCTAACCACAGAGTCAACAGGGACTGAGTCTGTGACTCTGCGTTCATGTGAAAAGAAGTTTTAAAGGCAGTTTTATCATTCTATCTATAACTTATCCTGGTTCTAAATATGACCCAAAAAATCAAAGAGGGAACAAAAATGCGATCAACTAGATAATAGATAACACTTCTTATCAAGAAAAGAAGCAAAGTCCACTTAAGCGGGTTCAACTCACAGATACAATATGTACCTGGTACTTTTATCAGTCCATTCATCATCAGCATCAGCTTCATCACTTGAGGTTCCGGTCAAAAAGAAATCATCATCACTCAAATCCAACAGCCCATCATCTTCACTCCCTGTCTCTGTTAGGAGAAATCCAAACAGAAGACATCATCCTTCCGAACATGACAATATAAGTTAATAAAAACAACTTAAGCAGGTAAAATAACATGCATTAAGAGAAAAAAACATGATACACCCATAACTTGTTACATGGTCTTGAGCTACAAACATGCTCAAAAGAATTCTACAAAGTCCAAGGTACTGTGCAAACATTACTTAGAAAAGTTTTCTTTGCTGCATTTTACCTTAATGTGAGTTGCAGTGCAATTCATAATGAAAAGGCCTTAATTCTTAAAAAGCTAAACTACACTATATCATGTAATCAACAAAAATAAGTCACTTCATATAGCATTATATTGCTAGCTATGGCAAAGGAAGAATGTACCTTCCAAATCTTTCCCACTGGCAGCAGCAGCAACTAAGTTGGCTTTTATCTGTTTCCGCAATCTATTTCTCCTATCAACTATGTCCGATTCATCACCTCCCGTAAATAATGATACGTATTTCTCAGTCTTGGGAAAAAACTGCATTTGAAAATAAAATATAAAACATCGCCCTATTATGACTGTGAAAAAACCATCAAATTTTCATTGATAAGAACACAAATTTACAAAGAATTAAATATGCTACAAGCATACCCTAACATATTCAAGATCCTCTTTCAATTTAGAAAGTTGTTCAGTAATCTCCGCATCTTGTGTCTGACCGGATGAAGCACGTTGCAGCTTCTCCAACCGCCTTATTCTCCTTTCTATCTTCCTTCTCTCTTCAATAACAATTAAGAAAATTACAAATTACTGATTCATTTCAAAATGAATGAAATTCTATAACCATTAAAAAGATAATAATAATTCTTTGTTTTTACCAAAAAACTTAATCTTTCTGTCCCGCAAGAATATTTTTCGTTCCACGGCGAGTCGGGTATGGATTTCTTGTTGTTTCTTAAGCCCTTCTAACTTCTTTTCTTGAGCCTCTCTAACTTCAGGCGGAAGATCCTAATTATATATATAAGAGAAATAAATGAAATTCAGAGAATTTCTTATACAAATTAACAAATCTAAAATGAAAATTAAAAAAAAAAGGAGAAAATGCAGATGATGAATACCTTTCGCAGGACGCGTTCAATGGAGCGTATCTGGTTCTTGAGAGAAACGGCTTTTGGCTTTGGTTTCTTATCTACGCCAGGTCCCTTTGATCGCCGACCAACGCGCTTCCCCTCCGCCACGCGCCGCTTACCGTAGCCACCGTGAGCCATGTCCTTTTTTCTTTTTTTTTTTTGCTTTTTTTGTCACTGTCCCTATAGAGATGACGAGCTTGGGGTTTTCGTTTTCTTGTTTTTAACTTCTTTTTTATTAAAAATAAAATAAAATTTTTGGTTATAAAATTGTCGGGTATTCGTTTTGTTCTTGCCCTAGCAAGGTCACCCTGGCCTTTGTTGGGCCACTTAACATTTGAATTGAATCTTTAATTGAACATTGGGCCTAATCCATGGCTGAGGATTGCTGAAGTCTGAAACCAAACATGGGCTCAAGTTCAAACCCATAGCAAACCAACCTTAAAAACAAATAAAATTTAAACACAATAACAATTATCACAATTTTTCTTATGAATAATTATGAACTATAGCTGGTAGACCAAAAATTACATCAAGTCAATTAAATTAACAAAAATTAGACTGACTTTGTTTTTTTTTTTTTTGTTTCAAAGAAGGGCAAAACCTTATTACAAGAGGAAAGAGAGGAGGTTCGATTCAAAACCAAGCCTTTATATCTTCTTAAAGGCTTATGTGGCCACTAGGCCACGAAGCAAAAGATAGACTAACTTTATTTCAAGTTTATGTGCTTCGTTCCCTTAATAGAAACTAGACAATGCATAAACAATATCCACCATGTTAGGCTTTTTTGTAGAATCTTGGTTTAAACAAGCAATGGCAACTGTCATTGCCCTCATCACACTCTCTACTAAGTAAACTCCTCTAGTAGATGTCCATCGATCCATTCCCTCACTTTTATCATCTTTCTTCCCTCATTCCTATCCAAAATTCCATTAACACATGCCCACAAAAGCTTTTCTTGTTCATCAATGGCTTCCTTGCTTGATAAAAGCTCAAGCAAAACTTCTCTAAAAGAGAAAACATCCATCTTTGTTGAGACCACCCCATTTGCTAGATATTCAGGTGCAATGTAACCTTAAGTGCCAACAATGTGCATTGTTATGGCATTGTAGCCTGATTCTGCTCGTCCAAAATTAGCAATTTTGGCCTTCATGTTGGAGGCCAAAAGAATGTTGCTACTTTTGATGTCTTTATGTGCAACTTGTGGCCTTGCATGCTCATAGATGTATTGTAGGCCATTTGCAACATCAACAACAATCCTTTACCTTATTTTTCAGTTTAGTTTTTCATTCTCATTTCCGCGAAGCTAAGAGTAAAGAGAGCCATTTTCAATGAACTTGTATGCTAGATAGCGATTTGTATCCTCAAGATCAATGCAGAAACCCTCCAACTTCACTAGAATTCCAGGTTTCACCTTTAGATGACAAGTTTATAACCATGATTTAATGGGTGGATACAAACTTTAACATGATAATTTTCGTGTTTTACGTATATTTAACACAAATTAGACACATATAGATATAAAATTATTTTTCCCTTATTTTCAATGTTCCAATTTTCAAGTCAACCAAATACATCTAATTTAATCTATTTACTGGAAGGGAGTACTAAAAACAATTTAATTTCTTAATTAACCTAATGAATAGACAAGTCATTCCAGTGATGTCATTGTCTGCTAAGCATGTTTTTTAATCTTCCCATTAGAGTGTTTTTTAATCTTCCCATAAAACAACTCATTAGCTCTAATTATTTCCATGTTATTAGAATTTTTTTCACAGGATTCCTTGAAAAATCTAAAAAAACTAGTCCGAAACAAATACATATATATATGTATGTATGTATATGTATAAGGCCAGATAAAAAACCAAAAAAGCTGAAACATCACAGGAAAACAATAGGAACATTTTCCAGAAAATCATGAAATGGTACCTTCTATAAGATTTAAGTTCTTCACAGGTATTCCACTTCATCTTCTTTATGGCATAGATATCTCCATCAATGGACCCCTTATAGATAGATCATTGAATCAAGCAACTATCACTAAAGTAAGTAGTGGCTTCTTTAAGTTCTTCAATATTGAACACTTTATACCTATCCAAGCAATCTGATACATTGGCCATCAAATTTACTTTAATTCCCTTCATCCATATTTGAGACCTATTCGTTTGTTACTTCTGCTTCTCCTCATCCTTCTTCATATCTCTTCTCTTAGACAAAGCCTCTCTATGAAATACACCACTAAGAATAAAATCAACAACACTCCATAAATTCCTAACCCAATTACCAATCCTATGATGACCCATTTCCTCTCAGTCTTTTCAAGAAAGACTGTAGGAGTTACCTTGGGCTGAGGTAATATAGGTAGTCAATTGACTGGAATGAATATGGTATCAAAAGACTGAATGTTATTGTCATTGACATTGGTTATGGCTTGAGTTTGAACTCCAAACCTTGAAGCAACTAATGATAAATTGTCGAAAGGCTAAAACACATAAGAAACAAGGTAATTCACTCTATTTTGCACATGTGTTTCATTAGTGTTGAGCAAAAAAGCCCCAATCTAATTGAGCTAGCAGATGCAAAATCAAACAATTAATCAATCACACAAGAAAATAATAATTTAACGTGGTTCGGTCCAACTAATCTACCTCAGGGATGAAAAATAAGATTCACTAGTTGTAGAAAATTACAAACATATATCAAAACATATCAACCATTCAACAATCAATACACATAGACCCTCTCAATCTCTTTTAGTCTTATCGAGTATACTCAACCCAAACAAATACATACCCATGTACATCATTTCAACACAAACAAATATATACCCATATGTACCCATTCATCACACTTATGTAGACCCTCTCAAGTCTCTTCTAGTCTATTTTCATGCATTATACAAACATACATACCGATAAGACATAAATCTTCAGTAGTCTTATGAGGTATCTATCTTATGAAACCTTATAACTTTCTTACATTTTTTCTTATACCTAACCTATAAAGACTTCACCTATTTATAAGCATACAAGTTGTCTATTAAAAATTTCTTTCCTCTTAGAATTCTTCTTTTATAAGTCAAACTTGTTCAATTAAACATATCTAATAAATCTCAAATAATTCTTTTATAATATTTGAGTCACTATTCTCAATGATCTCCATATTAAATCAAATTTCATTAAATCATCTATCTTCAAGTTAGATATGCTTGGCTCCACCTATAATGGAAGTCTTATAATCATCTTCTCTTGTGTGTTTTCACACTTTACGCAAACTGATCCTTAATTTTCAAAAATTAAACTTAAACTCTTCTTTTGAATTGAGTTCCTTTGGACTTACCTCTTCTTATGTATTGAACCATGTTCTGATGCCACTTGTTAAAAAATTACCACAGCTCTGTTACCACTTATTGGAGATCACCACAATTTTGATATCACTTGTTAGGCTAAAGGCCCTAATATAATCATATCAATGGAAAGAAAATCAAACAATCAATCAAACAATTGAAAAATCACAAAAGATAATAATTAACATGGTTCAGTCTAATTGACCTATATCCACAGATAAGAAACAAGATCCATTAGTTGTAAATAATTAAAAATATATATCAAAGCATATCAACCACTCAACAATCAATGCCCATAGATCCTTTCAATCTCCTCTTGTCTTATAAAATATTATCAATCCAAACAAATACATACCTATGTGTACCCTTTCAATACAAATAAATACATACCTATATGTTCTCATTTATCACATTTGTTTAGCCCTCTCAGTCTCTTTTAATCTACTTTCATGCATTATACAAACATACATACCTAGAAAACATAAATCTTCAATAATCTTATGGGGTGTCTATCCTATAAACTCCTATAATTCTCTTATATTTTTTCTCATGCTTAACGCTATAGAGACTTTACCTATTTATAAGCATACAAACTTGTCTATTAAGATATCTTTTCTTTTAAAATTTTTCTTCTATAAGTCAAACTTGTTCATCAAGCAATATCTAACAAATTTCAAACAAATCTCTTATGAGATTTAAGTTACTATTCTTAATAATCTTCACCTTGACTCAAATTTCATCAAATCATCTATTTTTAAGTTAGACATACTTGGTTCCATCTATAATGAAAGTCTCACAATCATCTTCTCTTGTATGTCTTCACTCTTCATGCAAATTGATCCTCAATTCTTAAAACTTGAACTCGAACTCTTTTTTTGAATCAAGCTCTTCTGAACTTACCTCTTCTTATGTCTTAAACTATGCTCTGATACCACTTGTTAGGGAATCACCATAGCTCTGTTATCACTTGTTGAAGATCATTATAGCTCTAATATCACTTGTTAAGCTAAAAAACTTCAATCCAATCATATCAACGAAAAAAAAATCAAATAATCAATAAAACAATTAAATAATCACACAAGAGATAACGATTTAACATTTTTCAATCTAACTGACCTATGTCTATGGATGAGAAATAAGATCTATTAGTTATAAAAAATTACAAATATACATCAAAATATATCAACCTTTCAACAATCAATACCTATAAACCCTCTCAATCTCCTCTAATCCTATAGAGTATTCTTAACCTAAACAAACACATATCCATATGCGTCTTTTCAATACAAATAAATACATACCTATATGTACCTATTCATCACACTTATGTGGATTCTCTCAGTCTCTTCTAGTCCACTTCCATGCACCATACAAATATACACACCCATAATATGTAAATCTCTAATAGTCTTATTGGGTGTCTATCCTATAAAATCCTATAACTCTCTTATATCTTTTCTCATAACTAATCTTATAGAGACTTTACCTATTTATAAGCATACAAACTTGCTTATTAAGAATCTCTTTTCTCTTAAAATTTTTTTTCTACAAGTCAAACTTATCCATCAGGTAACATCTAACAAATCTTAAACAAAATCTTTTATGGGATTTGAGTCATTATTCTCAATAATTAGGATGCTTGCAAAAGATTGGAAACACAATTCTATCACCTATTTCAAGTTGGGTAGGGACGAAAGTAGGATTGAAAACTCAATAGATTGGTAAGTGGTAAGGTTTTAAAAATTGCCTATTGAAACAAGATAGAAAGTGTCATTTTTTTTAATTGTGTAAATGAGGTTCGCAGTTGAAATACTACTAAAATGAGTGCTAATAAAGTTACAAAAACATATTATAAGCACAAAAGAAAATTGGTTAGGGATGAGAAGAGAGGAAGAGGAGGAAATATTGCTTGGTTTTGATATCATTAGATGATTGACATGGAAAAGGTCTCCAATGGAAGCAAGGTCAAAGAAGTTAGGAGTCACAGCTCTGTCAAAAGCATCAGTTTGGCATGGATAAGTGGTTTGGTTGGTTGTGCAAGTATAGCCTATTGTGTTTAGTTATGCTTGGAAATAATGGAAAAGAAAGAATAGAAAAAGATAAGATAGAGACATGTTGAGGTTTGATTCTCATTTTTGCAATGTTTCTCTCTTGTTTTACTTTCAACCTCAACTGGTTGATTTATAAATGATCTGTAAATAGCCTCAAGTGAGGAAACTCAGGAACTGTCATTATCTTTTATTGATAATCAAACTAGCATTGGAAATAAAATATTACTTTTCAAAGGTTTAAGATCCTACCACTACCACATGGTGGATGAAACCCCACTTATGAGAATCAAACAACTAATATAGCTATCAAATGTTAGTACTATAGATACTTATTTATATTTCTCTAGTTTCTTGGAAAATTTAGCTGGTGGGATCATTAATTTTGACCAATCCATGGAAAACCTTGTACTGAGTTTGATAATTTAACATAAAAGTCTTGAATATACAAAAAGATAAGGTTTAAGTTGATGATTCTACCACATTTTAAGCAAGCAACAAAACTTGGCACACGATGGATTGAAGGTCACCCTTTTCACAAGGAAAAAAATGCTTAACAGTCTATTTAGATTCAAATGGATCTTTTTGTACAGCCCGATTGGGTTATGTTTTAGTTCAATTGTGTCACTAGATCTATTTAGATACAAACACCCATTGAATGTTTGACTGATTGATTGTTGTAGAGAATTTAAGGTATCTCCAAGTCAAGTATTTGGATATATGGTTTCAACTGAAAATAGTGGCACTTGACTAAATACTTTTGTAAATGGCCATGACTTCTAAGCTAAATGCTGGAAAAATAAAAATCAATAAGGTACTTGAGTAGTGGAAGAATCATCAGAAAAAAATCTCAAATAACTATCTAAAATCATAAAACAAAAGCCATTGAGTCATTGACACTGTCAATACTATTGATGGTTAATTATTAGTCATGGCAGAGTTCTGGTAATGACCAACGAACTACTAAATCTGAACTATATGGAAAAGCATCAAGATTTGAAAAACAAATGGTCTTTGAAAATTCAAAAGCTAATTTTGAAATGCAAGGGAAGCTTTCATATCTATTTGAGTTGGATTATGGGCATTGATAGATTTTTGCTTCTAGTTATCTTTATAGGATATTAGTGTTTTATAAGAAAGATGGCATCTATTAGATATGATAATTTGTATATTCGTATCTGTAAATTTCATGTTTAATATGTGTAAAACACAAAAATTATTATATCATAATTGGTGTTAACATGCCAAACACAAAATATATTTTTTGGTTTCTCTACAAGGGTTTAGGTTTTTAATGGTATTTTTTTCAATGTTTAGCGACATTTATAAATGCCATTAAAAGATTTACGACGTTTACAAAAAATGTCACTAAGAGTGTCGACTATACACATGTCGAGGAAAATAACAACATTTTTTATGAAACATTGTTATTTTAACAATTTTTTTTTATGAAACGTCGTTATTTTAACGGCATTTGTATAAAAAAAATGTCACTAATATGATGGTGTTTATATCATAAGATGCTGCTAAATTACTGACATTTGTCAAGACAAACGCCACTAAATTAGCAACGTTTGTATCATAAAAATGTCACTAATTTAGTGGCATCTTATGATATAAACGCTACCTTATTAGCGACATTTTTTTATAAGAACGTTGCTACTTTTAGTGGCGTTTTATGGTATAAACGTTGCAAAATTAAGAAATTTAATTTTTTTAAAAATTTCTTTTAATATTTATTATTTTTATTAACAAAAAAGTTAAAAGAAATAAAAACAAACTTAAATTCAGAAACTAAAATTAATAAATACTTAATTCATGTTCAAATATACATGTAATTAACACAAAGTTTAATAATTAATATAATAACATTCAAATTATTTTAGTACATTAACAAAAAAATTTAAAATGTATGAAATTGATGACTATATAGATTTGAAAGACTACCGTTTGTGAAGGAATTTTTTTATCTTGGTCACTAGCATGCTCAAAAACCTACTAAATAATATCATATAAATTTTAACACTTAATAATAAGCTATTTTTATATTAAAAAATATAAATATTTACTAAATATAATACTTGAGTTGGTGGACTACCGAGATTAGTTCTTAAAAATTATTATTGCATAAAATTCATAAGATGATTAAATTGATCATACAACTATTAAAATTTTACACGCTTCTAGTCCATTCTAGCACAATCTTCTTTAATTTTGGCACGGTTATGTTCTCTTTCTACTTTTATTTGCTGGAAATATTGTTGCATAGTTTGCAACTCCTTTTTCAAAATGAAAATGTCTAGCGAAGACTGACTTACTGAGAATGTAAATTGCTAAGAGCTATGTCCATAATAGGTAGATGTTGTTAGACCCAATCCAAGGCGTCAAACCTGTCCATACCTTTCTTTTCTAGCAATTTCTATGAAAATTCAATTTTTCAATTTTTGCATGTAGATAAAACTATCATATGCTAGTTCAATCTCAGCAACTATTTTTTTTTCACTTTCTCCTGTAAATTAATCAGATAAAACTATTAAGTTTAATGATTAATTCATAATATGTTAAAGAGAGCAAATATTTATTTTCTGTTAAAATAGATGTTACAAATTACCATAATTTCTTATGTTTTAATATTCAGGTAACATTCATTTTTTTGAATGTGTTAAGCAAAAAAGTTTCACACGTCCAATTTTATCACCGACCTCAATCTCTTATATAAAAACATATGTTATTATTAAATACATATCAACCACAACTTATCCATGCATATCAAGCCTATTAATCAAGTTCAAAATTTTGAATAAGTTTAATATCATGTATTTAATCTATCTAAATTGTTAAAATAGAAATATAACCATAAAATTATATTTTGGCCCTTTAATAATACAAAAGTCTTAAACAAACGTAAACAATAAAAGCATTTTGACCTTTCACACATATCGATCATGGAAACCAAATTCAATTATTTGGACAAGTTTAATATCATGGATTAAAGCCATCCAAATTGTTAAAAGCCATCCAAAAGTTTTAATTTGTATTTTTGCCTTTAAAAGGCAAAAATAGTCCAAATAGATGTAAACGATAACTTTTTCACACATATCAATCATAGAAACCAAGTTCAATCATTCAGATAAATTTAATATCATGTATTAAAGGCTATCCAAACTATTAAAATAGAACAATAACAACAATTTGTATTTTAACCTATTAATGGCACAAAAAGTCCTAAATAGACGTAAATAATAACTTTTTCATGTATATCAACCATGGAAACTAAGTTCAATACTTTGGATAAGTTTAATATCATGTATTGAAAACTTTCAAAACTATTAAAACGGAATAATAACTGTTAATTTGCCTTTTTACCTTTTAAGAAACAAAAAGTTCATTCATTTGAATAAGTTTAAAATCATAAACTTACTATTTCTTTTTGCTTTCTTGCAAAACTTTTTGATTTACTTGTGTGGCAATATTTCTATTGCTTTCTGCTACCAATCACAATTTGTTCTCTTTTCTGTTATAAAAAATAATTGCATATATGGTAGAAATACAAATATTATCAACTTAAAGCATAAAACACTTTTATTATTTAAAACTAATATTAAAAGTTATAAATTAATACCTCTCCTTTTCTTAAGAACCAAAATTTAACTAATTGTTCATAGTGCCACCTAATCACATTACGGGGTAGGATTTCCATTGTGACATCTACAGTAGTATTTTGATAAAAAAATTTATTCTTTAAATTATGCTTATTATCTTTCCATTTCTTTCCCAATGACTTAAGCATAAATGAAATTGGTATTTCAAGTACAAATTTTAACTGTAATAATACAATAAAAAAGTTTGAATCAATAAACCAAATGTAAAATAATTATATTTTTATATGTAATTAATTATATTAATACCTCAATAAAGTCTAAAGCATCGGCCTTAACTTCTACTGAAACTTTATGCCATGTTTCATAATGAATAGGCAATTTTATTCCAATATGTGCAATCGTGCCTAGAAATCTAACTAATAGTTGAGCCTTTTCACCAATTGATTGCCTATCGAAGTTTGCAGACATTACAATACGCTCATTCGGAGGTAGTGCAAACAATTATTTCAAAGTTGTCCAGCTTCTGGTCCTCTGTTGATCATTGTTATCAACTATAAAAAATAAAAAATCAATTTGTAAAATGCTAATACTTTAATCATTATAATCAAATTCTAAATATGGGGTATATGATACCTACATTCAAATTTAAAGCAAAATCAATTGACGGGATACTATCTAAATCTGGACCTCCTATATTGCTAGATCTAATAGCAGTTGAAAGGTTAGAAGTGACTGAGTTAGAATTTACAATACGTTCATTCCCCTCCAAAAGATTTAGTCCATAGCCAATATTAATAGGTGCCATAGACGTTTTTGAATGAATATCTCTGATATGTTTTCCTTTCATTCTACTCCTTCGTATTGTAGCTTACCTATATAATAAAAGTGAATATATAAAAGATATTAGTTTAGAACATATATAAAGACATTGAGAAGTTAAGAAATCATAACCAATGATATATAAAGAACATATCGATTTAATTAAATCAAAAGATAATATATGATTTACAATACAATAAATATATAATAACGAATGCGACATTAATTACATACAAGCATTTATTACATTATGTCTTAAACATTCAAATTACAAAATATAGATGATCTATCATGGTTTATAAATGTGTTCATTAACATCTTCGCAAACCCATTGAGTAAAGGTACTGGAGATATTTTCATCTAAGTTTTATTCAGCAAAATGATAACATTCAGTTTGTTCATGTTCAATATCATCTCTGGTATCTAACCCTATATCAAATAAGTCTCTATGTGTGTTTTGAAGAATAACAAACCAACCCAATTCTTTGGAGTTTTCAGAATAAAAAACTTATTTGACTTAAGATGAAAAAACATAAGAATCATCGATGAGGTGTTGTCTAGTGTGAATTAATCGAGAAAAATTTACAAGTGTAAATCCAAACTGATCTTTCTTAATATCTTTTACACTATTCACAGCAGCCCAATCACACCAAAATAAGATAATTTTTCACTTGCCATAATAATCTAACTCAATAATATCATTAATCATGCCATAATAGTCAATATTTTCCTCTAAAGGGATTGTGTCCCTAGCACTATCATAGTTAGTAGTTGATGAAGTAACAAAACTCTTGAATTTTGTATACTTCTAAATCTCTCATGGCATTTAGTATGAAATCTAAATCCATTGATAATAAAACTTTTATATCATTTCACAATCCTTTTTGGACCTTGTGAAAGATACTTCACCTCCTTATTAACAATCTTTCCACTCAAAACCTATAATGGTAGAATAAATATATATATGTTATTAATATTAGTTATACCGTAAGAATTCTATATAGATTCCTCATAATGGGAAGTATGGCATTACTTATAGTTGCTCCTAACCATTCATGAAAGTTTTTGACTAATAACTTATCAAGCTCTCAAGGGTTTGATCATCGATAATGTGCATGAGCTCTCAAATTATTTCTAACCTCACTACAAAGCATCATGATAAAGTATTGACAATAACAAAAAATATAATAAATTATGCTTAATGGAATGAATTATTTCCTTGCAAAAAAACTTATGTGTGAAATGATTCAATTGAGTCATGATGGAAAAAAATATATCAATGTGCTTGTACCCAAGATATATATGTACCCAAGCTTTGCCTATTGCTTGTCCAAAACTTTCAAAAAGATAAATGTAGGTAAAGTCAATATGTTGCATACCAACATTTCTCGATGGTCTATTAAATCTCGTTTCAACATTTTACAAATAACGAGAATAAAATATCATACACTATTCTACTAAATATCCTTTAGTAATAGAACCTTTCGGATAGCGTTTATTGTGACAATAAGACTTTAACCTCCCCAAAAACCTATGGCATAAAACATTTGTCATATATCTTTTTAACTAGAGTGATATGATCAACACTAACAACCTAATCAAGCTATTAACAAATAATAACTTTTGATTAGATACATCCATCGATAATAAATCGATCCATCTACTTTTGCTTCATATGAAAAGTGGATAACCAAATGTATCATAATAGTAAAGAAGTTAGAAAAAAAATATCTTCTCTAAATGACATAAAGTAATCATGGCTTGGTCTTTAAGTTTGTCAAATTCTTCCATATTTAGACATTCCCACATAGAGCTTTAAATATGTTACTTAATTCAATTACCACAGAAGTGACTTATTTTGACATTGATGAATGTAAAGTAATGGGAAGTAAGTTTTGTATCAAAATGTGATAATCATGTGACTTCAATAAAGAAAATTTTTACTCTTTCAGATTCATACATCTCAATATATTTGACTTATAGCCATCCGAAACTTTCACATTTTTCAAAATCTTGCAAAACACATTTTTCTCAACTTTAGAAATCCTAAAACAAGTAGAAGGCAATTAATATTTACCATTAGGAAGCAACTTTAGATGAAGGTCAAGGTGAATCCCTATATCAACTAGGTCAAGCCGACTCTTTAAATCATCATTTGATCTTCTATTCACATTGAAAATTGTCTTGATAAAATTTTTACAAACATTCTTCTCTATGTGCATCAAATCAAAGTTATGACGTAATAAATTATATTCTCAATAAGGTAACTAAAAAAAGATATATTTTTTTCACAACTCAGACTCATTGGGGTCATCTTTTTTATCATCATTCTCATCACTTTGAATATCAAGATCACCAACTTGAGTATCAGTATAACTAACTTGCGTAATATGAAGCCAGACACTTTCAAAGATGTCCCTCACTCTTTTGCTTGATAGAGTCATTTTTTCATAAGTGAAATTGATATCTTTTAACTTTGACAAGATATTAGACTTACTAATTGGTAAAGATGATCTTTTCAACTCTTTAGTTCCATCAAAGAGATATTTTAGAATCTAAATCAATGATTATCATCTAAATATCGATGATGTGCCATATAACAGAATTTCCTACCATTAGATAATCACTTCGAACATGTTTGCATAGTACAACATGGATAAGCATAATGACTTTTTATGCTCCAACTAGATAAATTAGCATAAGCAAAAAAATCGTTGATAGTTCGTAATAAAATGGCATGCATATTAAAGTTTTTTTTTATGCATTATAGATCTCAACTCCTTTCCATAATTGTTTTAACTCTTTAATAAGAGGTTGTAAGTATATATCTATATTATTACCTGGACTCTTTTTCTCAGAAATTATCATGGACAAGATAAATGACTATTGCTTCATGGTAATCCATGGTGACAAATAGTACGAAATCAATACAATTGATCAAATACTATAAGAAGTACTCATCATTTTAAATAAGTTGAATATATCAGATGATAGTCCAAGCATAATATTTCGAGGATCAGATGCAAAGTCTGAAAACTTAGAATAAAATGATTTTCACGTCAAAAAATCTATAAAGATGCCTCAATAATCCATCATCTGTCCATTTTTCATGATACCACTTCATTGAATTTGCAATTTTGGAAGACATGAAGAGTCATTGAAGTCTTGGTATTAATGAAAAATAACGAAAAGCCTTTACAAGCTTTTTTTGACATTGACCTCATCACAATCCTCATTCAACCCTTCATCGATCGAGATTTTTGTCCATCCAACGAGAAATATTACAAGATTCTTAATTTTTTCTATTACCTTAATACAACATGTAATCATTGGGAGAACCATAAATTTTCTTATATCCGAGACCTAAATCCTTGATCATTTTTTATAATTTCTTACAAGATTCAAAGATTTTTGTAAAAGGAAACATTTTTTTCATAAATTCTAATAATAACATAAAAAATTTTTTGTCCATCCACATAAGCATTTCAAGGAAAAAAATAAACATAGAAAGATAACCTTGAATGCTTCAATCCCTTATAAAGTTTTTCATTCATATCTTCAAGCAACCTATAAAACTTCATGCTTCTCCTCTAGGTTATTGGTCACTTACACTTATCCTATGTTCATCAAATTCATTCATTTCAATATTAAACTGATTAAATCCATCATTTTAGGGAGACGAATTATGAAAATGTTGATTATGAATGTTAAAAGCATCTCGTAACATGCCTTCAATGTCATCTGCTGTAAAAGGATCATGTTGGTGTTTGGGAGTCTTTGAAGTTGAAAAAACTCTAGTAAAAGACCTTGATGGTATAGATTCTCTATGAAAATACCAATTAACATATCTCGAGATAAATCTAATACAAATTAAATGTTTAAAAATAATTTCACGCATTTGCCAATCGATAATAGCACACTTCACACATGGGCATAATATCATATTATCTTAACTTGTATTCTCAAATGCAAAATTAATAAAATTTTCTACTCTATCTCTATACTCTTGACTTAATCTTGACTTTTGCATCAACTCTTATTCATTTAGTACTTACTACATTATCAGACCAAATTTATATAAATAATTTATATTAAAACGAACATGTAAAATACTTATGTTTACTATGTTTTAAACAAAAAATAATAATAATACCAGTACTTACAGAAAACCAAAACTCTTTATTGTGAAGTATTTTCTTAGCTACCTGATATAAAACATTTAAAACTCTGCTGCTAACCCATACATTACTCTAGAGTATTTGTAATTAGGGTTAAAATAAGGTAAAACTGATTTAAAGGAAACCCAAAAAATGAAGAAAATGAAAAGAAAATGGAAGTAGATAATGGGTTTCAAATGGGTATTTGAGGAAAGTGGATTTTGGAGAAAAATTTTAAAGCAAAAAGAATATTGTAAATTACAAAAGCTAAAAGAATATTGAAACAAAGTAAAAGTTAAAGTAAATAATTAAGGAATAGTCAAAATATGGTTCTAAAAGATAAAGCTTGAATACTAAAAGTTAAAAAAAAAGAAAGTAAATTGTAGTTGATATGAAAAGAGAAATAATAGATTAATGAAGATGAAGTCTGAAGTTGGGGATTGGGGATTGGGGATTGGGTGCACTAAGTTTGAAGACAATTTTATTGGAGTTTGTAAGATACATACGCATACATCTGACAAATAGAGGCATTTTCAACAAACAAATGCCTTCAATAATCCTAGTAATATTTTTGGATAAGATTATTGAAGGCGTTTTTGGCATTAAACATCTTCAATAAACAATCTATTGAAAAAATAGACCGGATAATTGAAGACATTTTCTAAAAAAAATACCTTTAATAATTTTCGCTTAAAATTTTTTGAGATTATTAAAAGCATCTTTTAATAAAAACTTTTTCAATAATATGTTATTGAAGGCATTTTTGACAGAAAAATACCTTTACTTATTTTTTATCAGTGAAAGCAATTTTCTACCAAAAACACCTTCGATACTCGTCATAAATTTTGATTAGGAGATTATTATAGGCATTTTTTAATACAAACGCCTTCACTAATTCCCTTAAATTTTTAATAGCTTATTTATTGAAGGTATTTTTTACATAATACGCCTCAATAATCCCCTTAAATTTTAACAAAATGATTTTTGAAGGTATTTTTGACTAAAAACGCCTTCAATAATCTCATTTTCAAAATATTTAAAGGAAATTATTGGAGGTTTTTTTTTTTAATAAAATGCCTTATTAATTCTCGTAATGTTTTTGGCTAGGATTATTGAAGATGTTTTTGGCATAAAATGTCTATAATAAACAAGGTATTGAAAAAAATAAACTAGATTATTAAAGGCATTTTTCTTAAAAAAAGGCCTTTAATAATTTTCTTTTAAAATGTTTTTAAGATTATTAAATGCATGTTTTAGTAAAAAATACCTTCAGTAATATCGTAATAAAATTTTAAGGGGATTAATGAAGGCATTTTTTACTATAAATGCCTTCACTAATTTCTTCAAATTTTTTGAAAAAATGTATTGAAAGTATTTTTTGCATAATACACATTCAATAATCTTTTCCATTTTTATCAATAGAATATCAGTGAAGGTGATTTTTTACCAAAAATATATTCAATAATCCACTCAAATATTTTTAAAAAAATTTATTGAAGGTGTTTTTTGGCATAATACATCTTCAATAATCCCTTTAAATTTTAACAAAAAAATTATTGAAGGTATTTTTAACTAATAATACCTTCAATAATCTCCTTTTCAAAATTTTTAAAAGAAATTATTGAAGGTATTTTTTTGTAAAATGCCTTCAATAATCATCGTAATATTTTTGAATAGGATTATTGAAGGCATTTTATAAAAAAAAAACCTTCATAAATTTTTTTAAAATTGTTTTGGATTATTTAAGGCATCTTTTAGTAAAAATACATTCAATAAACTCGTAATCAAATTTTAAAGGGATTATTGAAGGCGTTTTTGTCAGAAAAATACATTCACTTATTATTTTTATATTCATTCCCCTATCTTGAACTTTAAAATCACAAACTATTATTATAGAGAATGATTAAAAACTGTATTAATCAACCAAACCAAACCCCCTAAATACTTTTAGTTTGACTTTTGTTTTCTTTATTTCTATCGTCACCACCGACCTTTAACAATTCAATGTTACGCACCTTTTTGTTTACTAGTATATCCTTATTTTTTTGTTTATTGTATTATTTATATTCTTCAGTAGAGGTATTTTTTTGGTTCCTTATTATTTACATCTGTATATATGTTTTTATTCATTTCACCATAACTTAGTTGTCTAAATTCCTTTTATTGCATGCATGGTGTTTATGATATTGTTTTGTTGAATGGTATTGTATGATATTGGTTTGCTGAATGGTTTGTTAAATGGTGTTTTTGAATGGTTTGCTGAATGGTTTTCTAAACACATTGTTGATTGATTTGCTGAATGATGTTTTCATGGTATGATATTGGTTGTATTTTATTACATACAGTGTGAAATTTAGATAGATAGTTTGGTGTATTTTGTATAATTATGATCAAAATCAAAGGTATTATGGACTTTGAACAACATATTTCTCATTCTACTGAACATGCATAAGACACACATATAGGCCAAAAAAAAAAAGAAGGGGACGAAATAAAAAAATTAAATGAGTGACAAAAAATTCATATAGATTTCAATCAAAGTAGGTAGCTTATGTCTAATAGAGTTGCCAAGTTGGCTACTCATATTGGTGTCATCGTCTGTAGTAGCATTTTAATTATGTACACCAATTGGCAACAAGTTCCTGATGATCTAAAGGATGGTATATGAGAGTTAGTTATGGTATGTTTATTAAACTATTTCATAAAATTTGTGAAATGATCATTTAATTAAAATTCAATGTGTTCATACTAATTATGTTAAATTATTTAGGAAACGTTCAACATCCTTAATTGAGTGTAAAAAGCTTGTATTGCAATCTGCTAAAAAAATATTTAGAGACTTAAAAAGTGGATTGACAACTTAATATATTTTATCACTCGCTAATCAAGGTGATGTATTGGTCGTTTCACCTACATCATATACAGATGTTATAAGTGTTGAAGATTAGAAAATTTTGTTTAAGATTGGCTATCAGAAGATTTCTCAATATGCAAACCCATTAAAAAAATTGTTTATAAGATTTTATGCAATGTATTCGATATCTTCATATTTGATTTACATAATTTCTTTCTTTTGTAGAAAATAAAAAAAAAACCTAAAGAATATTCGGGCCAAACAAATATATCACCATTGGATAGCGAGAAAGGGATATACAAATATCAAGTATGAGCTTGTAAGTATTTGCACACTTGTTTTATGCTCATAAATGAATATTTATGAACATTCATTTCATATATTTTAATTCTTATATTGCGATAATTTATTAGGAATCAGTGAGCTCTGGCACTGAAGTTTTCAAATGTGATGTTTAGAAACAAAAACATCTAGAGAATAATAGATCTTTTATAGATGAAGCAATCAAAGAATTGGTTAAAAAGATTGTATATATAACTACTTCATTAAATCATGTATGATTGGCATTGTGGTTACATGCATTACTCTATACTAGCTTGTATAGATTTGTTATTACAGCCTATTTTATTATTGTCTTTCAGGATGATTATGCTACCAAAGTTAAATTCGATGAATTGGTAACCCAATATGGAAAAAATCCATTATCTTTAGCATTAAAAGCTAAAAAAAGGCATGGTCGAGTTCGTGGGGTTGGTAAATTTGTGTTGCTATCAAAATTTTTTAGTAATCAACCCAAAACTCCTCGAATGACAAATGAACAATATGAAACAATCATTAAGCAACAACAACAATGACTTGATGATCAGAAGCAATGCCTCAATGAGCAAAGACTCGTTGCTTTAGAAGCTATGTTGGCAGTAATGCAGCATAGCATACCTATAAGCCAGTTTGATAGCATCATCCATCTAAGACAAGCTTCATTGCAAGTTAGGTAAGGTACCTAACCTCCGCTACCAGCCATGAAGTATGATTTTGTTTATAAGTTTAATATTTATGTATTTATTATATTTATTGATTTGATTTTAATACTTATATTTCATTATATATTGTAGCAGGATGTTGGGACTTAGAATATGACCCTTGCTTAGGCTGCCATGGATAAGTTATCTAATTATTCACTTGATCATTTATCCAAAAAAAATTGCATAACCATTGAGTCCGAGAATGGATTATTTGATAAACCATCATTTTCTTACATTGGTGTGGATGAGGTTAAAAAATTTTGTGAACTAGATGAATATCAACTGTTGATATTGTTGCTTATATGAGGTTAGCTTATAAATACAAATATACAAACTCAATATGTATTAATCTATACTACGGTATATTACTAACTAGTATTGTTGATTATTATCATGTAACTTCCTAAATAGAGAGGTCAAGGCCAAACAAACAACCCACAAATTTAAATTCGTTGACCCCAATTTCATTAGTGAGTAGAGTGGCACAATCATTTTTCGTGCTAATCATGTGATTGAATGCATGAAAAAGTAGGCTGATTATTATTTGCTCTCATATAATACACAGTAAATTATATTCATACAAATAATTATTTCAACTTTACCTGAATATGATATGATGCCTAATCTGAGTATATCATTCTTATTATTTTGCAATTGTCATTGGCAGCTTATTGTGATTGATACCAATTCCTTAACGTCATACTTAATTTCACTCAACCAACGGCGATGCCTAACTTTAAAATTAAAATTTTTATAAATAGGTATTATATATTATTATATTATATATTTTATGTTTTTTCATAAGTAATTTTTTTCTGTTCAATTTAGGATAATATTTGCATTTGATAAGAAAGCAAAGATAAAAGGGGTGTCATTATCGATAAATGTAAAAGTTATTCTTTTATGCTAAGTTTGTGTAGATAAATATTCTCTAAACCTACTAAATTTAATTTTTAGATATCTCGTCAACTCGAATATACTAAATATGGATATTATGTCTTTCATTTTATGAAAGAGATAGTTTTATATAATTTTATGACCACACTATTTAAGTTTAGTATAAATTTCATAAAATCATTATATCTTTAAAAAAAAAAAAAGCTAAATTATGTTCTCATTTATTAACATTTACTTTTGATTTTTTTTTTAGTAGGAGAGTAAAGAAAGCTTCACGGTAGATGAACTTGATGAAATCTGTAAATAGTGGTATTATAATGTATTATCATTTATTGTTAACCTTGAGGTTGAACATTATTGGTTGAGTGTAAATATACGAGGATCATTTGTTATAATATTTTTAACATGCCATGTTGAATGGATAATTTAAGTTTGTAGATTGGGGTATTGGTTTAATATTATTGGTATATATTTAATTTATATGAATACACATATATTGAGTATGATTATTTGATAAAAGTATATTTATATGGCACTATTATCAATTTTAAATTCGGATGTATGGTCAATTTATTGAAATACAATAATGTTCATAATGTAAATTTTAAAATATAATTAGTAGTATCATATATATAAACCAAATATTTTTTGGGCATAAACCTACAACTGACTTCACATATATAATTAAACCAAATTTTTTATGGGATTATTAAAGACGTTTTTAGCTAGAAAATACCTTAAATAATCCCTAACAAATGTTATTGAAGGTATTTTTAACTAAAATCACCTTCAATAATCCTTCATACAAATTTGTTGAATGGATTATTGAAAGTGTTTTAAGCCAAAAATGCATTTAAGAATCCATTCTAAATTTTGTGTATAGATGGCATTTTTTTACCAAAAGTAACTTCAATAATCCCTCATAAAAATTTATTGAATGGATTATTAAAAGCGCTTTTGGCCAAAATGCCTTTAAGAATCTATTCCAAATTTTTTTATGGATTATTGAAGGCATTTTTTTGCCAAAAATACCTTCAATATTTTTTTTCCAAAATTTTTTAAATAGATTATTGAAGACCATTTTGCCCAAAAAATAATCCCTTTCAAATAATCTTTTCAAAAACCTAAAAAATACTAAAATGAGGGATCAAACCTATGACCTTATGGTTAATAATCGTATGATCCTTAAAATTTGAGAAGATATTTATTGAAGGCTTTTTTGACAAAAAAAAAAGCCTTTAATAATCCTCTCTAATTTTTTAACAAAATTATTGAAGTTGTTTCTTGCAGAAAATGCTTTCAATAATCGCTTACATTTTTTTATGAGGGGATTATTCAAGGCATTGTCTGCCAAAAATACCTTTAATAATCTCCTATTCATTTTTATAACGAGATTATTTAAGGTTTTTTCTACAAAAAACGCTTTCAGTAATCATTCTAATTTTTTAGAGAGGATTATTCAAGGTGTTTTAGTCGATAAACGCTATTAGTTTTTGTCTTGGGTGGCGTTTATAATTAAAAATATCACTATTTGAATATTTAGTGGCTTTTTGATAAAAAAAACACCTTAAGTTTTATAAAAATATGAAAGCTAGCTGCATTTGTAAGTGAAACACAGCTACAAAATTGCCATTAATCTTTTATTTTCTTGCAGTGTTTTTATTAAACCCATATATGTTTTATGTTAAAATTTTAAATCATGTTACTTTTCATAAATTTTTTTATCATATGAATCGTATAACAGTACAATTTAAATGAATTTTCTTTGCATTGGTGCATAAAAATCATCATGTATACATAAGACAGGGTTAGAAATAAAGAAAATCTTTCAAAAATGAGGGATAAAATCTAGACATTTCAAAACAAACTAGTAGGAATGATGTGGTAAGCAAGTGCTACTATAGTCAATGCCCCATTTCATAAAATAGTATTGGAATAATGTGATGAAGAAAATTTCTTAGTAGATATGAAAAGTAGCAATTTAAGCAAGAACAAGGCTTTGCAAAAAAATGCTTTCCCAACATGAAAAATAACAGAACTGAAGAACTAGTCTAAATGCTAGAATTTATACAAACTTTCATCTAATCTCAACTGATCTATGACATTTTACTAACCTTCTTAAAGCAATCATTTTAGAAGTCACTATAGTAACTGTTGCAATCTAGCCTTTAACAGCAAACAGATCTTTTCTTCTTACCTCCAAAAATTAAACTATAATTGAAGCTTTTAGACAATTTTGTTCTCACTGCGTATGGACGTAAACATTAAAAGAAAGAAAATTTAAAAAGTTTTATATTTGTGAATAAAAGAGGTAAATTTGGCATAGTTAATGAGAAAATTTTGGTTGAGAAAATGCAGGTCAAGTGTTATATTTTAGCGATTTTGGGAGCTTTGGATAACATTAAGGATTTGGATAAAGCATTAAAGCCATAGGTTGAAAAGGTAAGTAACAAAGTAAATAGTATAATTTTAAAAGAACAATAAAGTAGGGAAAATGGCTTAAGAGATTTTTTCAAAAAGTGGTCATTGAATGGATCTTTGAGGCATGATGGAAATGAAACATTTAGTGAAGTGGGAAGTGATTCACATTTAATCTCTTATACATATAATACTTTGATAGATACATATGAAAAAGCAAGGTTACTTCGAGAGGCTTTCGATGTTAGGAAAATGGGGTCCAGCCCTATGTAATTGGTTTTAGACCAATCAAAGGCCATAGGCCTTAGTCTTTCTTTTTACACAGAGTCTTAGCTACTTAATAAAAAAAGAGAGGTTACTTTAAGGTAGTGTTGCAAAACCAAGAAGAGAAAGAAGAAATGTCAAGAAAAATAGAAAGAAAAAAAGAGAAAGTTGGTTGAATGAAAGTTGATCCGTAGTCTGATTGAGCTGAAATTTTATCAGTAAATTTATGATTCAAAGTTCTATATTCTGAATGGTGAATATCAAGTTTGAAGCTCTCTAGAAATAAATTCAATGTGTATTTTTTGAATTACCTATTTGGTGAGATTTCTCCAATTGTCTCTCTCTAGTTGTTGATTAGCTCTAATTTTAGTTAGAGAAGAACTTTGTATATCCATTATTTGATAGTGTAAATTTTTTTAATGGTTCATAGTTTTTTCTCTACACTAAAGGGTTTTTCATGTAAATCTTAGTGTGCTTTATTTTTCCTGCATTGTTGATTATTAATTGTTGTCTATTACTATGGATTTATTACAATATATTACTTCTGCATTGTTATGTTTATTACTTTAGACCCAATAAGTGGTATGAAAACAAGGGTTATTTTAAGACATCAATACAAAAGTAACCTAAGACAGAAGTAAATTCTATTTGAGATCATAGAAGGTAATATAGGTTTCATGATAAAATTGACAACATTAAATTATTCAATTTAGAAGCCTATGATGAAAGATCATTTATACTACAAAGATTTATATAAGTCGGTATTTAGTGATTAAGCTAAACCAACAGATATGAAAGATGAAAGCTGAAAAAAGTTAGGCAAAAAGAGGTTGGCTACAATAAAAAAATAAGTTGATATCAGCGTGTTCCATCATGTAGCACAGAAGGTAAATGCCTACATTGTTTGAAAAAAATTGGCAGCATTGTATGAAAGAAAAATATGTATGAATAAAGTTATACTTGTTAAAAAGCTTACAACTTTACAGTATAAGGATGAACGATCTATTATAGAGCACTTGAGTGATTTTCAAGATATATTTAATCGAATGACTACTATAGAGCTTAAGATGAATGATGAAATAAAAGCATTGTTTCTTTTAGGTTCATTGTCAGACAATTGGAATACTCATAGTTGTGACTGTTCTTAATTAAGCTCCTGCTTATAAGGTGACATTAGAGATGGTAAAAGACAATATGCTTAATGAAAAAGTAAGACGAAAAGATATAGACCTTGGGAATCAAGCTTTGGTCATAGAGAATAAGGGTAAAAATATCGACAGAAGTCAAAACTCAAAAGGTCGTAATAAGTTTAGACATAGATCCAAGTCTAGCGATAAAGTGAAGTGTTTTCATTGTGGTATGGCAGGTCATATAAAATGACACTGTAAAATCTTGAAGCAAGTACGAAAAGATGAGAAAGGTAAGAGTTCACATGATGGTAATGTTACAACAGTAAATCAGATAGTGATTTAGTTACTTTGATTTGTACATATAGTGATTGTAATTATATTGATGATCCCGGCATTAAATGGATAGTTAACACAAAAACGACATATCATTGTGTTCCTAAATGAGAATTGTTTACAACTTACAAAATAAGAGACTTTGGTTGCACCAAAATAGAAAACAAGAGTGTATCACAGATTGTTGAGATTAATGATATTATTGTACAAACTAGTACAAGTTACATATTGACTTTGAAAAATGTCAAACATATTTCGGATATAAGAATGAAGTTACTTGCTATTAATGTCCTTGATAAGAAGGGATATGAGAGTCAACAAAAGATTGGGCAATGAAAGTTTCTTAAAGGATCTATAGTAGTTGCAAAAAAAAAATTATGTTGCACAATGTATAAGATATAGATGCAATTAAACGACAGCTAGGTAACTGTCATTAGGGATGATGCTTTAGCAAACTTGTGGCACAAAAGGCTAGCATACATGAGCAGGAAAGGGTTATAGGTTTTGGCAAGGTAGTCTCTTATTCCCTTGACCAAAGGTATGTCTCTCGATTTATATGATTATTGTTTGATTGGTAAGCATCATAAAATTTTTTTTTCGTAAGAGTTTTTAAAGAAAAAAAAATATTAGAATTAATTTATTCTAATGTATGTAGTCCCATTAAGGTTGAGTCATTAGGTGGTAGTAGGTATTTTATTACTTTTATTGATAATGTTTCACGTAAGACTTATGTGTATATGTTGAAATACAAAAGTCAAATACAGCAGTATTTTTAAAAACTTCATGCCATGGTGGAAAGGATGAGAAGGTTACCTTTGAAGTGTATTTAGATTGATAATGGTGAAAAATACATATCCAAAGACTTTGAAGAGTACTATTCAAAGCATGAGATCAGGCATGAAATGACAAAACTTGGAACATCATAGTATAATAGTGTAGCTAAAAGGATGAACTGTACTATTATAAAAAAATTCAGATGCATATTAAGGATGGTAAAATTACCAAAGCCATTATGGGGTGAAACAGTCAACACAGCTTGTTATTTGCTTAATAGATCACTATCAGTTCCTTTGAGCTTAGACTTTTTAAAAAGAGTGTGGACAGAAAAGATGCTTCATACTTTCACTTGAAAGTTTTCGAGTGTAAAACATTCATGCATGTGTCAAAAAAGCAAAAATCAAAGCTTAACAGTAAAATCACATAGTATGTGTTTATAGGATATAGTCATGAAAATTTTAGCTTCAAGGTATGGGATCTAATGAAAAAAATAGTAAAAAATAGAGATATGATCTTTCATGAAAAAAAACTATAGCAGACCTTAAAAAAATGAGAAGACTACACAGTTACTATTAAATGTGATGTTTCAACACCAATAAGGGTTCCATAGGAAAAAGTTGCAAATGATGAAAATAAGCAAGAAACAGAACTTAAGGATATAAATGAGCCAGCCATAATTAGTGATGAATAAGATGCAATCAGTTTTGAGCAAAATGAGCAATCATCTCTACTTGAGAGTGTTAAGTAGGAAGAGTTATCTTCGACATCAGGTGATACAGAGTCTCAACCTATGAGATCTACTAGAGAACGCAGGCCATCTACCAATCCAAGTTTAAATTTTATTTTAGTTATCAATAAAGAGGAGCCAGAAAGCTTTCAAGATATATAAACTACTCCAGATAGAGAGCACTGGTTAAAAGCAATGAAAAAGAGATTAAGTCATTGTGAAAAAATGATACTTATGATCTTGTTAAACTTTCAAAAGAGAAGAGGCCATTGAAAATAAATGGGTGTTCAAGTTGAAAAAAAATGGTGACAAGCTAGTGAGGTACAAAGTTCAATTGGTGATGGAAAGTTTTTCTCAGAAACTAGGTATCAATTTTGATGAGATATTTTCTCTAGTTGTTAAGATGAGTTTCATTCAAGTGGTACTGAGATTAATGGCTAGTTTGAATCTTGAGCTTGAGAAACTTGATGTTAAAACTGTATTCTTGCATGAGGACATTTATGTGAATTAGTCTAAGGGTTTTAAAGTGAAAGAGAAAGAGCACTTAGTTTATAAATTAAAAAAAAGCTTGTATGACTTGAAACAAGCTCTACGACAGTGGTACAAGAAGTTTGATTTTTTTATGGTGAGTCACAGCTATAAAAGAATGGCAGTGGATCCTTGTGTGTATATCAAAAAATTTTCTAATGGTAACTTTATTATTCTCTTATTATATATTGATGATATGTTAATTGTGGGACAAGATGCTGGTATGGTTTACAAATTGAAAGAACAATTGTCTAAGTCCTTTGACATGAAAAATTCAAGTCCAGCAAAGTAGATTCTCGGTATGGATATTATCCGAGATAGAAAAGCTAAAAAGCTATGGTTGTTACAGGAAAAGTATGTTGAATAGGTGCTTAGTAGATTCAACATACAACATGCTAAATCAGTTAGTAGTCTACTTGTCAACCATTTTCATCTGAGTAAAAAATCTTGTTAGGTGTCTAAGGAAGAGCAACTAGCTATGTCTAGTATTTCTTTTTCTTCTACAGTTGATTCTTTAATGTATCTTATGATTTGTACACGACCTGACATTGCTCATGCAGTTGGTGTAGTGAGTAGATTTCTTTCTAATTTAAGAAAGGTTTATTGGGATGTAGTGAAATATATTTTCAAATATTTGAAGGGCACTTCAAAAATGTACTTAAGTTATGGAATTTCACAACCAGTTCTAGAAGGGTTTACTGATACTGACATGACAGGTGATCTTAATGGTAAGAAATCTAATTCAAGGTATTTATTCACTTTTGTAGGAGGAGCTGTGTCATGGCAGTCTAAGTTACAAAAGTGTATTGCTTTATCAACTACAAATGCTGAGTATATTGCAGCGACCGAAGCAGGTAAAGAAATGCTTTGGATGAAACATTTTCTTCTTGAATTAGAGTTGAATAAGAAAGAGTATATGATGTTTTGTGATAGCCAGGGTGCTTTAAATTTAAGTAAGAATACCATGTACCATGCTAGAATAAAGCACATAGATGTTAGATATCATTGGTTATATTCAGTGATTGAAGAACTGCAGATGCTGTTGAAAAGAGTCCATACTAATGAGAATGTAGTAGATTGTTGACTAAGATACTTCCTAAGAAAAAGTTTGAGCTCTGCAGTAATTTGGCCTGAATGAGTTCCTTAGCTAAGGTAAGTTCTAAATAAAACTGCTATGGTGATGAATCTCCTTCTAATGAGGCTGGAAGGGGAGATTCTTAGGAAAATGAGATCCAGCCCCATGTAATTGGTTTTGGACCAATCAAAGGCCATGGGCCTTAGTCTTTCTTTTTACACAGAGCCCTAGCTACTTAATAAAAAGAGGTAGGGTTGTTTTAAGGTGGTGTCAAGCAAAACCAAGAAGAGAAATAAGAAAAGCCAAGAAAAATAAGAAGGGAGAGTTGGTTGAATGGAGGTCGATCCGTAGTCCGATTGAGCTGAAACTTTGTCAGTAGGCTTATGATTCAGAGTTCTACATTTTGAATGGTGAAATCGAGTTCGAAACTCTCTAGGAATAAATCCAATGTGTATTTTTTGAGTCACCTATTTAGTGAGATTTCTCCAATTGTCTATCTCTAATTGTTGATTAGTTTTAGTTTTAGCTAAAAAAGAACTTTGTATATTCATTATTTGATAGTGGAGATTTTTCTGGTGGTCCATGATTTTTCCCTCTACACTGGAGGGTTTTTCACGTAAATCTTGGTGTACTTTATTTTTCCTACGTTGTTAATTGTTATCTACTATTATGGGTTTATTGCGATATATTGTTTCTGCGTTATTGTGTTTATTGCTTCAAGCCCAATATCCAATACGTTTGAAATGAAGCTTAGAGAAGGGATTGTTGCAACTACAGTTACTTTTAATACAATGATTCACATTTGTGGTAAACATGGACAGTTAGAAGAAGTCGCTTTATTGATGAAGAAGATGGAGGAGGTTCAGAGTCTACTGATATGAGAACATATAATATTCACTTCTCCTTCCATGCTAAGCATGATGATATAAAGATGGAAGCAGGTTATTTTGCAAAGATGAAGGAGACCTGCCGTGAACCAGATCTTGTGAGTTACCACACCCTCTTGTATGCATACTCAGTAAGGCAAATGATTAGTGAAGCTGAAGACCTCATACAGGAGATGGATGAACGACATCTTGAAATTAATGCATATATACAATCTGATCTGACCATAATGTACATAGAAGCTCGGATGCTCGAGAAGTCGTGGTTATGGTTCTGGGAATATGAGTTCGAGGGCTACTGGGCCAACATTGATGCATTTGGGGAGTGAGGACATGTTTTTGAAGCTGAAAGATTTTTGTCTGTTGCCATGAAAGGAAGAGGCTTACCATCCTTGAGCCTAATGTAATGATTAAAGCTTATGTGATAGTTATGGTAAAGCATGTTTGTTATGTGATAGCATGCAGAGTCATGGAGTAGTTCCGGGGAAATGCTACCTGAATAAGATGCAGGAAGCAGGATTTATAAGTCATTGCATCCTTTATTGTGCTGTGATCTCAAGCTTTGTGAAATTAAGAGAAATGGAAATGGCAGAAGGACTATATAGTGAGATGATTCAGTATAAGGTGAAGCCTGATGTTGTTGACTATGGTGTATTAATAAATGCCTTTGCTGATCTTGGAAGTGTTAAAGAAGCTACCAGTTATGTTAATGCAATGAGAAGTGCTGGATTGCCTGGAAATGCTGTTATATACAACTCACTGATTAAGCTTTATACAAAAGTTGGTTATTTGAAAAAAGCACAGGAACTTTATGAACTACTGCAGTAGTCAAGATTCCACCCTGATGTGTATTCTTCAAATTGTAGGATTGATCACTACAGCGACCACTCTGTGGTTAGTCAAGCAGAAGCGATTTTTGAGAAAAAGCAAATGGGAGATATTAATGAATTTACAAATTCAATGATGCTATGTTTGTTAAAGAATGGGAGGTTTGAGGAAGCCACTCATATCGCAAGACAGATGAGAGAACTGAGACTTCTAATTGATTCGTTGAACTATAATAATGTGTTTGGATTGTATGCCATGGATGGGAGAATCAGGGAGGCAGTTAGAATTTTTAAGGAAATGGTGAGTGCCTGCATTCAAACTGATGATAGTACATTACATTCAAATCACTCAGATCTGTTCTTATGAAATGTGAAGTTCAGAAGCGGGCTGTTAACAAGCTGCAAGTAAGAAGGAAGAAGGATGCTCAGAGTGGTTTGCAATCATTGACGGACTACTTCTCTTCAGTGGCTGGAATGGAGGAAGATGATGATGACTATGCCTTGCTTAGACTTTCTCTTTACTACTGACTTTTTGGGTTTGAGTGCATTGTCGGATCTGTGAAGCCTAGAGGTGACCTGATAAACAAAACTTTTTGGGTCAAACAAATTTGTTCATTGATTTGCAGAGGACATGCAAATTTCAACCTGAAATTGTTCCATCTTGGCGTTTGATATGCAGCACCTTAGCACATAGCTTAATTTTTTTAGTCAAACATTTGTGATGCTTGCTTGCTCAGTGCTCAGTACTTTGTACAGTAGCATCCATAGCTGCATTTAACTTTCCAGGAACAACAAAAGCATGTACTTTTTCTTACGTGAACAACTGGTTTATTTGTTTTGTCCATGGGCTGTAACTTCACCATCTGATCTGTCCCTGGTCTTTGTTGCCCTAGATGTATGAACTGAAACACAATTGTATACTGAGATTAAGACCAATTCTGCACTCAGATGAACAGGATCTAGCTTTCAAAACTCTCATAGCTTTATTTTATTCTTGTATAGCATCAAATTTCTCCTGTTTGTGAACAATATTTGTAATCAACATCTCTTTTTTGTCAAATTTTCTATTTCAGCATTTTCTTGCCGCTGGAATTGATTTGAATTTTAGAAACTCAGGCTCCACAACAGTCAATTCTACATCAAATTCTGGGAATATATAAAAATTGCCAAGAAATTAACAAATAAAAAAACTTTTATCCAGCTGCTAACAACTAATATCATTATAATTTTCATCATTTACATTGATAAATTCAGACCGAAATTAAAAGACGATCACATGTCATAAGTAAGATTTAAGGGTATGTAGTATCCTAGTAATAAAAATTCCACCATCAGTAAATGTAACAATTTTTTATTATTTTTTTAATTAGGCAAATAATGATTAATTTTGTTAAATTATTTATTTTTAAAATATATTACCCAAGTTGATTGCTTGGATTGTTTATTTTTGTTAAATCACATTGTGTTTTAAAAGATTATTTTTTAAATATATATTTAATTTTTAAATACACTTTCGCTCATGTTAAAATCGTATATAATAAGTTATACAATTAATACTAGAATTAGGAAAATCATTATGTGGTTTTTTTTTTTTTCACTTTAGAAGGAAAAGTTTTGAAAAGTTAAATTATATTATAGCTTTTGTATCTGTTTATTTGGAATTATCTCTTCAATGAGTAATATTTTTTATTCTAAAATGGGTAATTTTCTAATTTTTTTAAATAAAAAATGGTTTGTAAAAAAAAAATTGAAAAACATAAATATCTCCGATTCTAACTTTTTAATTGATCACATTTTTAATTTTCTGCCCTCAAAGTGGAGTCAAGATCAAACAATACATGAAAAGCCAACTGATATAATTAAAAGACTGCTAATGAAAAGTACTTGTACCAACAATTAAGACCGTAATGCCAAAGCCAAAATCCTGACGCACACCACCATAGAAGAAACACATAAAATATCATTATCTACTCTTTAGAAAATGAAATCTGACGAATCACCATTAACCCAACTTTTAAACTTTTTTATAATTTGCTTCACTCTTTGAATTTTTTTCTCTAATTACTTCAAAGATTCTTTAATTTCTTCGAAAATGGTGTGATAAACAGCATGAATATGCAAAGCATCTAACTGACCGTCACTAATTTTGTTTTAGTGAGCAGGTTCATTTTGTTGGGACACTCCTAATCAAAACTCATCTATAGAAAATCAGCTCTTTTTTTTTTCTTTTATACAAGAGAGGATATAGCTCTTATAAGAGAGAAAAATGAAGAGATCTTGACTTGAAATTAAAATTTTTATGTTTTCATAAAATCTTTTAAGCCGTTACATCAAAAGATGGAAGACAATCAACCCTCTTCAGCTCGTTAAGCAGAAGTGAATTCACATGTTTAATTAGAATGCTTACGAATATCATTATAAATACAAAAATTAAAAAAAAAAATCTTACTTTGAACATTTAAAAAAAAATTCCTAGACACCATTTACATTGATAAAATTAATAAATTCAATGGGGGTTTGGTAACTTGGTAGGATCGATGGTGAAGTCTGCAATTGGGTTGAAGGCTTTTGGGTGGCGTGTGGTTTGATTGGTGCATGTTTTCATGTAGTTGGCACGGCTGTTGGAGTGCAATTGGATTGAGTTGGACGGCTGTGGAAGTGCCATTTAAGCACGCTGCAGGTGACCTATTAAGGTTTTGAAGAAGGAGAAGAACCCACTAATTGTTTTGGCATTTTCCTCCATGTCCCTTGCTCCCCTTTTCATTTTTATCAACACTATAAAGAAAAGTTGAAGCAAGAAACCGATCTGAATATAACTAATTTGATTCTATTTATGTTTACCCCTTCACTTTTGATATAGGAGCGGCCAACTTTTGATATAATATATGCTGTTGCTTTTATAAAACAATATCTTTTATATAATATAGGCAAATCATTGTCCCCCATTGTGATAATAAATTATAATTTGTTTAATTAACCAGGCAAAGATATCTTATACTTGGCTACTCTAATCTTAATTTGATTAATGGGTTTTGTCTGAAAGACAACAATTAATTCTTGTGGAGGGGGCATTTTTTGTTTAGGGGTCCGCTTATAAAACTGCGGTACGAGTATTCTCATCGAGAGGATTAGATTTTCATGTCAATATCTCAATTATTTTTTTTTAAATTACATTCATAATTAAAGATTATATTCATATAATCATATATTATTGAATAATCAATTAATAAAATATAATTTAATTAAACAACAAAACTCACATATAGTGAGACTTGAAGCTAAAATCTTAAAATTTTAAGACCTCATCATTACCACTTATTTAAGGTCTCATTGGCATGTATCATAACATATAGATTCGTGAATTTATCGTTAGACATAGATTAAAAGAGTCATCATCAATTTTTTTTTCGTTTAGGTATGATTGGTCACCTGACAAAATCTATCTCATTAAAGATGAGTCCCAAGATTAATTTAGGTATCTTTAAATAATAGATTCTAGTCCACAAAATCAGATTTTAGGTTCAAAAGTTCAATTACATGCGAGAAAATTATAGCAACCCTCACAACGCTTATCCAAAGGATTGTATCAATTTGATTTCAAATTATCTAAATTTTAAAATATTCTTATAATTCTACCAAATCATTTAATTATTGGAAACTAATCCTAAATTTGCTATAATAGTTTGGTAGCAATTTAAATAATTTCTTCACCTCAAGAGTATTCATAGAGATTAGTGTCTCACTCTGAAAGACTTCGTCATCAGGTTCATTAATATATTTTTATTCAAGAAAATAATTAGTAAAATCTTTCAGTAGTATGGTAAGATTTACTTTGATACAAATATCCCAATAGTTTGATAAAATTTTTTTGTAAATTTATTTTTAAAAAATATATTAAATCTTCTAATAGTTTGGTAAGATGTAATTTAAGATGCAAATTCTCTAATAGTTTGGTAAGATCAAAAATATGATATTTTATTTTTTAAAAAAAAAATTAATTTATAAAATTCTTCAATAGTTTGATAAAACTCATAAAAATTTAGATTCATGAAAAATCTTTAATAGTTTGGTAGGATTCATGAATCTATTTTAGAAACTTTTTTATTTTTTATTTTATCTTTGACCAAATAAAATGAAATTCATAAAAATAATGTATTTGCTCAATTTAAAATAATAAATAAGAATAAGGAATAAAATAATAGTAAAAAAAGAAACAAATATACATAATAAAATGAAAATAAAATAGGAAAAATGAAATAAAAATAAAATCAAAACAAAACAATAAAATGAAAAAAAGGAAAGGAGTTAACTGCAATCGAGTCGGGTCATGCAAACGGATGGCATATAGATCCGATACGAGTTGAACAGGTTGAACCCGTTACCAAAATGGCATCATACGAGGTCCGTATAAAACTAAGAAAATTGTGCTTTCCTCATAATCAACCTCTATATTCCTTTCTCTAAAGCCCTATTCTCTGTCTTTCTCTCTAAAATCCCTAAATCCAATCATTGGAAGTTGGGTTTAGCCACTGATTTCTAGAGAACTTGCCAAAATCTAGCTAAAAAATTCAAGTTTATCCAAAAACTTCAACTGTAAACTTCAAATCTTTAAACTTAAACCCAGATTTCCCAGATTTTATCAAAAATCTAAACTTTCCCAAACTTTGATCCAAAAACCCAAAAATCACAAATGAATCAAACTAATGCTCTTCCAAAAGCACACTCTCAAAAATAATTTTTTTTTTTTACAAACCAACCTAGATTCACAAAAAAAAAATCTAAAAAGAAACAAAAATCTTTTCACACCAAAAACCTTAAAACTTCCCCCTTTTCTATGTGATTTGGGGTGCCCTTTATGGGGCCTTGTTTACCATAAATTCAAAGATTTTATCAATTAAATTAAATCTGCCATATTCGATTAAGGTCTTATTAAATAAGAGGAATCATGTCTGTCAATTTCAATCATAGTCACCACGTAAGACATGGATGAAATCCATTTATTATCTTGCCTTTAGAACCATGATTTGATTTTGGGTTTTAACATATGATTTTGTTTCCAATTCAACTTCTGGCGAACATGATTTTAAGGTTGACCAAAAAAACTAATTTCATTCCCTTTTCCTTTTTCATTTTTTTTAAATTATTTCCATTAAAAAAAGTTTAAACAAATAAAAAAATGAAAATAATAATAATAATAATAGCTATAATAACTGGGCAATAGCCCACATTAGAGCAAGTCAAAGGTTTGGGTTCGAAACCCAAACAAAATAAAGTTCTTAGTTGGGTTTAAAATCTAAATTATCCACTAAAGTAGGCTTACCCGAAATCTAAAAGTCCTAATGGACTTATCCCAAGCCTGACGATCCTAATAATCAAAAATTTAGAAATGCTGTGCAAGTCCAAATGAAAAGAGGTGTATACAGTTGCTTCTCTTTGCAAATTTTTATAAAATAAGAATGATACAAAGACAAAGATAACTATTGAGTCCAGTTCAACTACAAACAAATTTAAAGAACCTTTTAAGCATAGGCATAAAGCTTAAAAACCCAACTAACCCCTCTAAACAGAGGTTCAACAAACAAATTTAAATTAAGAAATGGGCTCCTCTATTCATAAGCTAAACAATTTTAAAATAGGTTTCTAACTAGAGGTGAGCTCCGAGGATTTATAAAAGTCTACCTCAAAGATTTTTTCTCCATCATGATCAAAATATTTGCAGTCATTTTCTTTATGCTAGATTTGGGATGTTCTTATATGGAATGAATATCCATGAATGTAATGCATGCAGTGCAAATGAATTATCAATTGTGATACACAGATCTTTAAGATTTTTTTTTTTAATTCAAACTCTTCAAGACTCCAACAATAGGAATAAAATCAACTCCATGCTCAAAATTAGCATTCGTCTTCTAGAATCAAAGTTCATACCAAGTTTTTAAAGTTTTATCTCTTACTTGCATACCTTTCACCTCTTACGAGGTAATACACAATCTTTCATGATATTAGTCAATTACCAATCATTATCCTAAGTTCATGATATATAAGATGCAAATCATGTATTTCTCTTATTTATTGCAAAGCATTTAAAAAGAAAAGGTGTAGGTTAAAAATGATATATAAATAGTGAACATTTTATTTGGAAAAGGAAAACATGTTACAAATGATGACCATTTGGGACAATTCAGTCAATTGGATATGGTAAAGGTAAACAAGGATTGTTGTTTAGGACAACGATAGGGCCCAATATAAACATTTAAATAATTATGATAACAAATCTTAGATTCTTTCCAAAAACTAATCATGACATGCCTTCAACACTTCAGAATTTCTTAAAGTATAATTGTTTTCATTTTGGACTCTGTGATCCTTAAACAATGCTGTACTCATCTTATCTAAATCGTCTTTTTAGGTTTTCAAAGATAAAGCCCCATTTAGTCCAAACCACCTTGTCAAGTTTTCAATTTAAACTCTCTTTTTTTGTAAGTAAAATACTTCTTCACAATATCAAAATTTATAGGATTGGAAAAATCATCTTCATCCATCTCCGTTAGGATCAATGCTCCTATTTAAAAAGCCATTTTTTACAACATATGACCATTTCCAATTTGGTGTTCACTTTTTTTTATTATCATGTTGATTTAGAAAAATTCTTTTAAGAACTAACTCTTATTCTCGAAATTGATGAGGTTGAACCTTCTTATCATGACCTCTCATCATTCTTTTCTGGTATAGTTAACCATAACATAAGGATGCCAATCTCTTTCCTTCAATGAAATTCAATTACTTATAACACTTTCGAACCCAATCAACTTTTTCTATCCCCTCCTCTTGTAAGACCCTCAGAAATGAGATTTTTTCTTCTACTAGCAATATAGCCTCCATCCTATAAACTAAGAAAAATTTAGTTGCTCTAATAGAGGTACGTACTATCGTTCAATAAACATGTAAAGTAAAATGTAATTTCTCATGGCAATCTTTATATGTCTCAATCATTTTCTCCAAAATCTTTTTAATATTCTTATTCGCAGCTTCTACTACTCCATTCATCTTGAGACGATATGGTGCTGACTTATGGTACTTAATTTTGAATTGACCATATATTTCTTGTATCATCTTGCTATTTAAATTCTTAACATTATTTGAGATAATCCTCTCGAGGAGTCCATATTCGTAGATTATCTCTTTCTTGATAAACTTGTAAACTACTGATCATATCACACTTGTATAAGTAGCTGTCTCAACCTATTTGATGAAATAATTAATCATTACAAAAAAAAATTCATTCTCATTTAATGCTTTTGGAGTAATAGGTCTAATGATATTCATACCCCACATAGAGAACGATCAAGGTGGTGCCAAAACATGTAAAATAGTAGGCAAAGAATGTATCTTGTTAGTTTAAATCTGACATCTATGAAATTTTTCAGCATAATCAATGCAATCAACTTCTATTGTTAACTAATAATATCCAGATCTCATAATCTATCTTGTTATCATGTACCCATTTGCATATCCTTCGTACATGCTATCATGCACAACTTCGATAATCTTTTTTGCCTCAACTACATTTATACATCATAATAAAACTTGATTTCTATTTTTTTTATAAAGAACATATCCATTTAAAAAGAATCTTATAGCTAATCTACTCAAGACTCTCTTATCATTTTCTGTTACCTGATCTGGATATTACTGAATCTTTAAGTATTATAAGATATCATGATACCAAGGCTTTTTATCTTTCTCTTTTTCCACATTGGTGCAATGTACTAGTATGTTCTTGACATTTAACTTAATAGGTTGAACTTTAGCATTGTAATCAATCAAGATCATCACAACCAGAGTGGCCATGGCATCCATAATTTGATTTTCTTCACGAGGCAAATGTTCAAATTGGACTACTTCGAACTACTTGCGTAACTCTAAAATGTACTTATGTTATTACAACTAATGCTCTTCCAAAAAGCACACTCACAAAAACAATTTTTTTTTTTACAAACCAACCTAGATTCACCTAAAAAAAAAACTCTAAAAAAAAATAAAATTCTTTTCACGCCAAGAACCTAAAAACTTCCCCATTCTTCTGTGTGATTTGGGGTGCCGTTTTATAGGGCCTTGTTTACTAGAAATTCAAGGATTTTATTAATTAAATCAAATCTAACATATTCGATTAAGGTCTTATTTAATAAGAGAAAATCATGTCTATCAATTTCAATCCTAGTCACCACATGAGATATGAATGAAATCCATTGATTATCTTGCCTTTAGAATCATGATTTGATTTAGGGTTTTAGCATATGATTTTGTTTCCAATTCAGCTTTTGGCAAGCATGATTTTAAGGTTGACTAAAAAAACTTATTTCATTCCCTTTTCCTTTTTTTTAATTATTTCTATTAAAAATAGTTTAAGCAACTCAAAAAAATATGAAAATAATAATAATAATAACAATAAAAATTAGGCAGTAAACCACATTAAAGCAAGTCAAAGGTTTGAGTTCAAAACCCAACAAAATAAAGTCCTTATTTGGGCTTAAAATCTAAATTATCCACTAGAGTAGGCTTACCCGAAATCCGAAAGTTCCAATGCACTTCTCACAAGCCTGACAATCTTGATAATAAAAAATTGAGAAATATCATGTAATCCTGAACAAAAAGGGGTGTCTACAATATGTGTCAACTTTTTTTTATCTAAATAAGTCAAGTCTTTCTTTTCATTTAAGATTATTAGAGATTAAATTTTGATAATTAAAATTAAAAATTTAGCATTATATTAATATGACTGCCATTAGGTCAAGTCTATTCATGAATCTTTTCTAATATTTTTTGTGTGTATGAGTATGTATTTTTTTTTAATTGTAAAAGATTATCACTTTTTTTTTCATTTAAGACTTAATTTACTTAATTATTTTTATAAAAAAAACTTAATTTAGTTAATAAGAGAGATAATATATGTCATAACGTATCGGTCCAAAGACTCGATTGTTAGACGTAAAAATTTAAAATCAAGAAAACAAAAAGAGTCTCCATCAATTTTTTTTCTATGGTGTGATTGGCCACCCAAAAAATTTATCTTTTTAATAAAATAATAAAATAAGTTTAAAGTTTATTAAAAAGATAATTTTGATCTATAAAAATAAGAGTGGGTTTAGGAGTCAGTTACATGTAAGAAAAGATTAGTACCCTCACAACGCCCATAAAATTGATACCAATTAACCATGTGCTATCTATAGGTTTGGACAAAAATGATTTTATTTTAGATTTAATAATAATTTCCTTTTAAGGAAAGAAAATCAATTAAAAATTTTTATTTAAGAATATTGTGAAAATCTTTAAATTAAATAAATATCTTATAATTCT
Organism: Durio zibethinus; assembly: GCF_002303985.1. The sequence continues at coordinate 13,013,872 of NW_019167849.1, read as the reverse complement.
CCAACATTTTGGTAAAATGTAAAGATAATTATTTCCTTTTGAAATTCACCACAACATTCCTCTAAAAACAAAATAATATTTTTTACAAATGATAATTATTAGTGAATCTCTAACTTCTTGGCAGAATACCAAGAATTATTTCATTCGAAATGTTATTTTAATTTATTTTTAAATCTATTTTTAAATAAATTTTTCCATAAATAGATATTTGTGTAAGAAAAAAAATGATGTTACAATTAAACAAAGGACAATAACAGCAATTTAAAAATAAGAGTATGTGAAATGAATGCAAATAATAATCTAGAAAACAAACATATGTGAATGGATGAAATGCAAGACAATGAAATGCAATGTTAGAATCATGTCCTTAAATATAAAAAGACCACTGAGACTCTTCAATCTCTAAGTATAGTTTAAGTGCGACTATATATATTTAAAATCTTTTTTTATTTTTTATTTAATTTTATTAATTTTATCTTAATAAAATAAAATTTTTTAAATACCACATCATTTATGCAGCATTCAAGAATAAATTATTTCATAAAAGATTTTCACATAAATTCTTAAATTTTGGGATGGTTTTTGGGTTTTGAGTGGATTTTAGGTTTTAAGGTTTTATTTAAAGTTTCAACTAAGGTTTTGAGGTTTCGATTAAGGTTTAAGTTTTACCTAAGGTTTCAGGTTTCATATAGAATTTAGGGTTTCGTTTTAGGGTTTTACTTTAGGGTTTTATTTTAGGATTTCATTTTAGGATTTTACTTAGGGTTTTAGGAATTTACGAATCTCTAAAATCTTTATCATATAGGCAGATTTTCATAGTAAGCTTGTTTTTCATAATTTCTCTAACAAAAATGAATTTTTATATTTTTATATTTTTATTAAAAATTATTATTATTATTAATTTACCTTTTATTATTTAATTATTCCCCAACATTTAAGTAGAAATAAACTTTTTAAAACTTGATTTTTAATTCTTTCTAACATCTAGGAAAGGCTTTAAAATCTTTTTTTTAAATCTTTTTTTAAGCTTTGTTTGTTAATAATATTTTTTAGAAAATTTTTAAAATATAAATAAAAATGAAAATGCATGAATAATCAAAGATAATATAAACATATCAATTAGCAACATAATTTGTGTATAAAATCGCTAAACAACTAAGATCAAGCATAGGCTAAAGTAATCATATAAGAATAAACAACAACAACAACAATAATAATAATAACAATGTATAAGACCATGTAAACATTTATAAGCCCTAAGTTTTTTCTTATCATTTTTATTTTAGTTTTTCTATTTTTCCTTTTTATATTTTTTTTAATATTTTATAGTTATAATTTCTCTTTAATGTCAATTTTTTTTATAAAATTTAATTCTTCAATATTTAAATGAAATTAAATTTTTCTAAATTTGATTTCGAATCTCCTACAATATTTAGGCAGCATTTTCAAAAATTATTTTATTTTTTCATATATAATAAAGATATTATTACTATCATTTTTTTACCATCAAATTTTCAAAAATATATACATAATTTATTAGTTTTATTATTATTCTATACTTATTTATTTTTTTAAAACATACACACTCTTTTTTTATATTTTTAATTTTCGTCCCAATTCTATGACACATGAGTAGAATTTTAAAAAAAATACCTAAAATTTAAAATAAAATAAAAACTAATATGGGCAGCTCCTCAACAACCCAAAAAACAGTTAAATAAGATGGAAATAATACTAAAAAAGGTGTTCTATGCAAAGCTATCACTGTCCCCACCTCCTATCTCATTAGCTTCATTCTCCTTCTGTTATCCGATGTTATCTATTTAATGGTTGTTGCATGAGAAGAAATGTGAGACCCAACGCACGCGGTAAACCCCAAGAACTATAGCCCCTAATCATAGTTTTGTAAGTTATGAAAGTATTAATTCTTGGATTTTTATTCCTTTTACTTCTGTGAGGTTCTCATTATATTTATTATTTTTTAAATCATGAACTACTTTACTTGTATAACAATACCAGAAGCATGAACGGAAAACCATGAACTTTAAAAACTAAAAGATAGAACTTAAACTTCATGACAACTGAGAACGAAACCAAAAGAGAGAAGGTTTTTTTCTCTAACCCTCTACGAGTCCTTCCCCAATACTAAGGAAATGGTGAGTGCCTGCATTCAACCTAATGATAGCACATTACATTAAAATCACTCAAATCTGTTCTTATGAAATGTGAAGTTCCAAAGCCAACTGCTAACAGGCTGTAAGTAACAAGGAAGAACGATTCTCAGAATGTTTTGCAATCATGGATGGACTACCTCTCTTTAGTGGTTGGAATGAATGAAGATGATGATGACAATGCCTTGCTTAGACTTTCTCTTTACTACTAACTTTTTAGGTTTGAGTGCACTTGCCAGATCAATGAAGTCTAGAGGTGACCTGATAAACAAAACATTTTGGGTCAAACAAATTTGTTCATTGATTAGTAGAGGACAAGATAATTTCAACCTGAAATTGCTCCATCTTGATTTTTGATATGTAGCACATTAGCACATAGCTTAATATTTTTAGTCAATATTTGTGATGTATGTTGCTCAGTGCTCGATAATTTGTACTGTAGCATCCATAGCTGCATCTAACTTTCCAAGAATAACAAAAGCATGTTCTTTTTCTTATAAGAACAACTGGGGCTGTAACTTCACCAATCTGATCTCTCTCTGGTCTTTGTTACCCTAGATCTATGAACTGAAAAACAATTGTATACAGAGATCAAGACCAATTCTACACTCAAATGAATAGGATCTAGCTTTCAAAACTCTCATAACTTTATTTTATTCTTGTTTAGCATCAAATTTCTCATGTTTGTGAACAATATCTGTAATCAACATCTCTTTTTTGTCAAATTTTCTATTTCAGCATTTTCTTGCTGCTGGAATTGATTTGAATTTTAGAAACTCAAGCTCCACAACAGTCAATTCTACATCAAATTTTGGGAATATATGAAAATTGCCAACAAATTAACAAAGAAAAAAACTTTTATCCAGTTGCTAACAACTAATATCATTATAATTTTCATCATTTACATTGATAAATTTAGACCAAAAGAAACTCCAACAACACTAAAGAATACAGCAAAAAAATGGAGAAAAAGTTCCTTGTACAATTCAAACCAAACCACCACCTTACATTTCAAACAAAATAATCCTTTATGTCTAAGATTCACCACATTTCTCTAAAAACAAAGTGACATTCTTTACAAATAATAATTATTTATCACTCTCTAATATGTAAGCAAAGTACCAAAAATTATTTTTTTTGAAAAGTTATTTTAATTTTATTTTTAAGTCTATTTTTGGATAACATTTTTAATAAACAAATATTTATGTAGGAAAATGATGATGTTACAATTAAACGAGGGACAATAATAACAATTTAAAAATAGAAGCATGTAAAATAAATGCAAATAATAATCTAGAAAACAAACATGTGTGAATGGATGGCATGCAAGATAATGAAATCTAATTTCGAAACAAGTCCTTAAATTTAAAGAGACTATTAAGACTTTTCAACCTTTAAGCAAAGTTTAAGTATGACTATTTATATTTAAAATCTTTTTTTTATTTTTTATTTTTTATTTATTTTTATTATTTTTATCTTAATAAAATAAAATTCTCTAAATACCCCATCATCTAGGCAGTATTTAAGAAAAGATTACTTCATAAAAGGCTTTCACATAAACTTTTAAATTTAAAATGGTTTTGGGTTTTAAGTGGATTTAGGTTTCAAGATTTTACTTAAAGTTTCAACTAAGGCTTTGAGATTTGGTTTAGGATTTCACCTAGGGTTTTGGGTTCCACATAGGATTTAAGATTTCGTTTTAGGGTTTTATTTTAGGATTTTACCTAGGGTTTCATGAATTTACTAACCTCTTTAAAAATCTCCAACATTTAAGTAAATTTTCGAAATAAGCTCGTTTTTCATAATTTCTCTAATAAAAATAAATTTTTATATTTTTATATATTTTCATTAAATTAATTTAACTTTTATTATTTTTATTTTTATTATTTAATAATACTTCAACATCTAGATAGAATTAAATTTTTTAAAACTCGAATTTTAATTCCCTCCAACATCTAGATAAAGCTTTCAAAATCTTCTTTTAATTTTTTTTTGAAGCTTTGTTTGTTAATATTATTTTTTACGAAATTTTTAAAATGTAAATAACAATGAAAATACATGAATAATCAAAGATATTATAAACATATCAATTAGCAACATAATATGTATATAAAGTCACTAAACAACTAAGATCAAGCATAGGTTAATGATAATAACAACAACAATAATAATAATAATAACGATGTAAAAGACCATGTAAACATTTATAAGCCCTAAGCTTTTTCTTATCATTTTTATTTTAGTTTTTCTATTTTTCCTTTTTATATTTTTTTAATATTTTATAGTTATAATTTCTTTTTAACATCAATTTTTTATAAAATTTAATTCTTCAATATTTAGATGAAATTAAATTTTTTGAAATTTAATTTCGAATCTCATCCGATATTTAGGCAGTATTTTCAAAAAATTATTTTATTTTTTCATATATAATAAAGATATTATTACTATCATTTTTTTACCATCAAATTTTCAAAAATATATACATAATTTATTAGTTTTATTATTATTCTATACTTATTTAATTTTTAAAACATACACACTCTTTTTTATATTTTTAATTTTCATCCTAATTCTATGACATACGAGTAGAATTAAAAAAAAAACCATAAATTTAAAATTAAAAAAAAACTAATACGAGCAGCTCCTCAACAACCCAAATAACAGTTAAATAAGAAGATGGAATAATAGTAAAAAAGGTGTGCTAGGCAAAGCCATCATTGTCCCCACCCTCCTATCTCACTAGCTTCATTCTCCCTCTGGTATCCCCTGTTATCTGTTTAATGGTTGTTGCATGGGAAGAAACGAGGGACCCAACCCACGCGGCAAACCCCTAAGAACTACAGCCCCTAATCATAGTTTCGTAAGTTTTGAGGGTCCTAATTCTTGGATTTTTATTCCTTTCGCTTTTGTGAGGCTCTCATTATATTTATTGTTCTCTTAAACCATGAACTACTTTGCTTGCATAACAATAACAGAAGCATGAAAGGAAAACCGTGAACTGTAAAAACTGAAAGGTAGAACTTAAACTCCAAGCCAGCTCAGAACGAAACGAAAAGAAAGCAGGATTCTTTCTCTAGACCCTCTACGATTCCTTCCCTATACCAAGGAAATGGTGAGTGCCTGCATTCAACCTGATGATAGTACATTACATTCAAATCACTCAGATCTGTTCTTATGAAATGTGAAGTTCCAAAGCGGGCTGTTAGCAGGCTGCAAGTAACAAGGAAGAAGGATACTCAGAGTGGTTTGCAATCATGGACGGACTACCTCTCTTCAGTGGTTGGAATGGATGAAGATGATGATAACTATGCCTTGCTTAGACTTTTTCTTTACTACTGACTTTTTGGGTTTGAGTGCAGTTGTAGGATCAGTGAAGCCTAGAGGTGACCTGATAAACAAAACTTTTTGGGTCAAACAAATTTGTTCATTGATTTGCAGAGGACATGCAAATTTCAACCTGAAATTGTTCCATCTTGGCGTCAGATATGCAGCACCTTAGTACATAGCTTAATATTTTTAGTCAAACATTTGTGATGCTTGCTTGCTCAGTGCTCAGTACTTTGTACAGTACCATCCATAGCTGCATTTAACTTTCCAGGAACAACAAAAGCATGTACTTTTTCTTACGTGAACAACTGGTTTATTTGTTTTGTCCATGGGCTGTAACTTCACCAATCTGATCTGTCCCTGGTCTTTGTTGCCCTAGATGTATGAACTGATGAGATTAAGACCAATTCTGCACTCAGATGAACAGCATCTAGCTTTCAAAACTCTCATAGCTTTATTTTATTCTTGTATAGCATCGAATTTCTCCTGTTTGTGAACAATATTTGTAATCAACATCTCTTTTTTGTCAAATTTTCTATTTCAGCATTTTCCTGCTGCTGGAATTGATTTGAATTTTGGAAACTCAGGCTCCACAACAGTCAATTCTACATCAAATTCGGGGAATATATGAAAATTGCCAACAAATTAACAAATAAAAAAACTTTTATCCAGCTGCTAACAACTAATATCATTATAATTTTCATCATTTACATTGATAAATTCAGACCAAAAGAAACTCCAACAACACTAAAGAATACACCAAAAAAAGGGAGAAAAAGTTCCATGTACATTTCAAACAAAACCATCACCTTACAGCATCGTTATCCCAAGAAACAAAAGTGTCTCCAAGGCCAGATTCCAAATCCACCCACTGCCCTTCCTCAAACTCCACCCCACCTGCCACCACCTTCACCTCCATCAAAACAAACGACTCTGCAATCTCCACCACCTCCACCAGCAACACCACCCTCCCTTTCCCCAACCCGACAACCCCTCTTTTCCCTCTCTCCACTCTATACCCCATTCTGTTCCCAACCTCCCCAACCCTGTCCACCACCCCATCCAATGACATCATCGAAGTACTGTACCTCTTTTCCTTCCTCCTACTATGATTCCCTCCTTCAAAAAGCCCTGACAAATCCAGCCCTGAAGATAAAGATATTATATCAAAGGCATTAACTCCATTGCAAACCATATCATGTTTTAACTTCCTGTCATGTAACAAACTTTCTTGTTGGTTGTTTGATGACGTAAATGTCATTAAACTTCTCTTAAACCATGAAGTTTCCATTACCTTTGCTATGCTCATTCTCGTATCGGGATTCGGGTCTAAAAGCTGCCATATTATAGCTTTTGGTTGCTTTGAAATCCAAGATGGAAAGTGAAACTCCCTACGATGAATCTTTTTGTACATAGCCACCAAGTTACTATCATCAAAGGGTAAATAACCAGCCAGCAAAACAAACAAAATGACCCCACAAGACCAAGCATCCGCCTTGGAACCGTCATACCCTTTCCTCCGAACCACCTCAGGAGCCGTATAAGCCGGTGTTCCGCAAGCTGTATGTAGAAGCCCGTTGTTTAGCTGTTCGGGTAGAGCTGAGAGACCAAAGTCTGAAACTTTGAGGTTACCATTGTGGTCTAATAAAAGGTTTTGTGGCTTCAAATCACGGTGGGCGACACCGTTTTGGTGGCAGCAATGGAGGGCAGAAACGAGTTGTGAAAAGTACCTACGTGCGGCTGGTTCAGCTAAGCGGCCACGGCGTAACACTTTGGCGAAAAGTTCACCACCTGAGGCTAGTTCCATGACGAGGTAGATCTTAGTCTTTGTTGCCATGACTTCGTGGATTTTAAGGATGTTTGGATGATGTTGTAGACGGCGCATAGCTGAAACTTCCCGGGTTATACTCGATTCCATGGCAGCGTCAAGTGTTTTTGTCTTGTCTATAATCTTAATCGCCACAACTCCGTTGCTGTCCTCGAGTGAAGTTGCCTCGTGAACTTTTGCAAAGCTTCCACGGCCCAACAGGCGACCCAATTGGTACTTACCTAAAAGTTTAACGGTGGGTGTTTTGGTACGGGTGATTGTTGGTGTTGGTGTTCGTTGTGGCGGCGGTAGGGGTGGTGATGCCCCTGATGGCATGGTTTAAGGTGGTGGAAACGGTGGGGGAAAAGAGACGTTGAAGCAATTAGTTTGCTTGGGACGGTGAGCTGAGCTGGGTTATATAGTGAGGGAAGTTTTGTTTGGTTGGCTTCTCACTGTCAAAGATTCATGCTAAGTAGGACTTTCTTATTTTAGGTTTCCTTAACTACCCTTTAGGTTCGTGTTTTTGTTGCTTCTTTGGACTCCAAATTTTCACTGAATTTAGGTGGTTTTTTTGTAAATAACAATTATTAGGTATCAATTTTCTAATGGGTTTATGCCTTAAATAAATCACCAACGGTATTGTGGAATAGTTAAATTGTACGTTTCTTTTCTACATTTTTATTGACTCTATTTCATTTTTTTTAGGAAATATTTCTCTGGATTTCTATTTTTAGTTTCTACTCTATTATTTTGAAGTTTATTTTTATCCTAATTTTTTAATTTTATAAACCAAAATTAAAAGACGATCACATGTCATAAGTAAGATTTAAGGGTATGTAGTATCCTAGTAATAAAAATTCCACCATCAGTAAATGTAACAATTTTTTATTATTTTATTTAATTAGGCAAATAATGATTAATTTTGTTAAATATTTTATTTTTAAAGTATATTACCCAAGTTGATTGCTTGGATTGTTTATTTTTGTTAAATTACATTGTGTTTTAAAATAAATATTTTTTAAATATATATTTAATTTTTAAATAAACTTTCGCTCACGTTAAAATGGTATATAATAAGTTATACAATTAATACTAGAATTAGGAAAATCATTATGTGTTTTTTTTTCATCTTTAGAAGGAAAAGTTTTGAAAAAATATATTATATTATAGCTCTTGTATCTGTTTATTTGGAATCATCTCTTCAATAAGTAAAATTTTTTATGCAAAAATGGGTAATTTTCTATTTTTTTTAAATAAAAAATGGTTTGTAAAAAAAAATTGAAAAACATAAATATCTCTGATTCTAACATTTTAATTGATCACATTTTTAATTTTCTGCTCTCAAAGTGGAGTCAAGATCAAACGATACATGAAAAGCCATTTGATATATTTAAAAGACTGCTAATGAAAAGAACTTGTACCAACAATTAAGACCATAATGCTAAAGCCAAAGTCCTGACGCACACCACCATAGAAGAAACACATGAAATATCATTATCTACTCCGTAGAAAATGAAATCTGACGTATCACCATTAACCCAACTTTTAACCTTTTTTTATAATTTGCTTAATTACTTCAAAGATTCTTTAATTTCTTTCAAAATGGTGTGATAAACAGCAGGAATATGCAAAGCATCTAACTGGCCGTCACTAATTTTGTTTTAATAAACTGGTTCATTTTGTTGGGACACTCCTAATCAAAACTCGTTTATCGCACTGAGAAAATCAGCTCTTATATATATATATACATATATATATATATAGAGAGAGAGAGGAGGATATAGCTCTTATAAGAGAGAAAGAGAAGGAGATCCTGAAATCTTCTTACCTGCTAAATCAAGAAATGGAAGACAGTCAGTCCTCTTTAGCTCGTTACAGTGTTTAAGCAGAAGTGAATTCACATATTTAATTAGGATGCTTTTGAATATCATTATATATACAAAATTTTTAAAAAATCTTACTCTGAACATTTAAAAAAAATTTCCTAGACACCATTTACATTGATAAAATTAATAAATTCAATGAAAATTTCAAAGGAAAAATATCTGAATCTGCTGTCACTTTTTATAAAAAATCATCACCTCACGGGATGCACACTGCTGGGAACAGCTTGACTTGCATGCTTGAAACAAAATATCGACTAACATTTCGCATTCTCAATCTCTCTCCGATGGTTAATGGGGGGGGAAGGGTTGGTAACTTGGTAGGATCGATGGTGAATTCTGCAATTGGGTTGAAGGCTTTTGGGTGGCGTCTGGTTCGATGGGTGCATGTTTTCATGTAGTTGGCGCGGTTGTTGCAGTGCAATTGGATTGAGTTGGACGGCTGTGGAAGTGCCATTTAAGCACGCTGCAGGTGACCCATTAAGGTTTTGCAGAAGGAGAAGGACCCAGTAATTGTAGATTTAAGTTTAAGCAAATCTGTTGATATGATTACTTTACATACTGTTTTTCCTTTTCTTTTTTTGTTTTTTCCTTTCCTTCGTTTAGGGTATTGAGTGCCTAACTAAATAATTAACCTTAATCTATAACCTCTTTGTGGAAAATTAATTAAATATGCACATATCAATGTATGAATTTGGTAAATTTTTCATATATTTTGGTTTGAAGTGATTCAAATCCAATATCTTGTTTTCCTTTAAAACATTAGAAATTAAAGGGACATAAGTTGAATCAAAATTATTGGAAAATTGGTTCAATCTTCCTCGTATGTTATTGTTAATTAATTACAACTCAAAATTGGAAGTTATGTTGTTTTGAATTTTTATTTTTTAAAATATTCGTGTTTAACACATAACGAACATGATCTACATATCCGATCTTCTAAGTATATGAAAATTAAAAAAATAATATATTCGTCTCATATGGATTTATATTACTTATAATTCTTCTTATTACAATTCTATACTTAATCAATCATAATAAAAAATTATATAAAAATTTACCACTTAAATATATAAGTTAAACATTTTTTTTATATAAATCTCACATATATTAAATTATGATTAATTAATTATAAATGATATGCTCACATATCAAATATTTATTTCAAATTTAACATTCACCTTCGAGTCCAAATAATTGAAAGAGTGAAAGCTAGAAAATCTTGAACTCAATATCTATAGTCTCTCGCCTTGTGCGAAAGGACAAGTAGGTAGAAAATCAAATGTTATCGCAGAGTATGATAGGAACAGGCGTCTATAACTCTAGGAACCTCACGCTTTTGGGCGATAATTATGAACATGTTACATTATAGGCCCCTTCCATTAAACAAATATGATTTTCAAGCATTTAAAAGATAAATTAAAAAAAAAAAAGGATCCCGACAACATTGGAACATAAGCAACAAGGCTAAAACTAATTTTGTAAGATTTGTTTTATGTCAAATTAAGAGTGTGTTCTTTTCGTTGTCTAGCTTTAAATTTGTTAGGAGATTTTGAAAAGAAATTTTTTTTATAAATTTGTTTAAATAAATTTTGAAGAGAAATAATATTTTTTAAAAATCACTTATAGAATACCCGAAAAAATAATTTTTCTTAAAAAAAATTGGCTGTTGCTTAAATACTTGATTTTACTTGCTCAAACATAACTAAAAAGTTAAAAAATAAAAATAAAATTAATATTTAACTAAAAAATAGTTAAAATTACAACAAATGTAATGACTATTTAAAACATAATCAATTTTGGGCCGTTCTTATTTGTGGGCCATTATTTACAGAACTCAAAAGCCCATTAACATCATTGTTACTGGAACTGGCCCATGATGGATATGACGTATTCAAGACAAGGTTTCAGCCTATTAACACAAGAACCGAGTAGTGTTTCTCTGGTTTTTTTAACGATTTTTTTTTTTTTTTAATTTTTGAGTGCTTGGATTTTTTTTCCCTTTTAAAATAAAGGCATTTTAGGTTTTTGTGGCTAAGCCCTCTTTAGCACCCAAAAAAAAAAAAAAAAGAAAGGCTTTCAAATCTAAGACAATAAAGGCCATTATTAAATTTTTAGGTTATGCTTTTTGTTTTTGGGTTTTTACTTATAGCATCCATTCCAAGATTAGATTTTTTTAGCCGTAAAATTACTTTTGTCATTATTTTTTAAGAGATAAAAAAAATTAGTCAAAGTGAGGTTCATATAGTATAATAAATCAATTTTATCTAGTAAAATTTTTTTTTATTCTTGACTTTCATTAAAAAAAAAAAACTTTTCAATCTTTTTTTTTACGAAATAAAAGTAAGAAAAATGTAAAATAATTTTAGTGAGATATATTGGACCCTCACTAGACTTAAGATGCATAATGTGAAATTTAACCTAAAAAAAATTATTCTTAGTGAGAGTTAGAGAGTTAGGAAATGTATTTTGATTCTTATCCGATCAATTTCGATCCGATCTGATCTTTTAAAGTTGGTTTTCTTTTTTTTAATTGGGTATCAGCTCGAGTTGGGTCATATGATAAAAGAAAAATTTTAGGATCGGGTTATAGGCAAAAACAATCCTACCCAACCCAATATATATATATAATTTTATTTTTTAATTAATTAATTTTATATTTAGATATATTTATTTAATTTTATATTTATATTAAAAATAATATTTTATTAATTTTAGATTAAATCAGATTGAGTATGATTTTATATATTGTCGAATCAGATCAAATACGATTTTATATAATATTTTATTCGATTATAAAAAAAAATTTTAAAAATCAAGTTAAATCGGATTCGAATATTATATATATATATATATATATAATCATATCAATTCGATGCAAGCAAACACTTGTCCCAACTTGACCCGTTCCCGTTCCATCCATAGTGAGAGTCAATAATAACTCTTACATACAAATAACAATTAGTGAGAATTGGCACAGGATCGTCACTAAAATCCTCAAGAAAGCCTTTTTTTATTTTTTTATTTGTAAAAGCATGCAATTTGTCTTAGTCCTAGTGTCAACTTAAATTATATTAAACCAAATTAAATTAGTCTATTAATAATTTGAATAATACGAAAGATCTCTTCTTAAATAACATAGAAATTGACAGGATTGGTAAAATATATGTTGCAAATGCTGAATTGCTGATGGCATGAAAATGCATGGTGAATTATTAATTTTATTTTTGGGAGAAGTGGTGTAATATCAATTTTCATTATCCAAAGAAAAACCTTAATTACATGTACATATAAAAGGTTCTTAATTACATGTACATATAAAAACTTAATTTAATTTTAATTTTTAATTTGTATTTAAATAAACTTTTAATATAAATTAATTTTTCTTTTGAAATAAAATTATAAAAATTTATTTAAAAAATAAAATAATTCAGATTTTTTAAATATTTTAACCTCCAATATTTGAGAACTCATCCATATCATGGCTCAAAGAACATATTAAATATAACCATAAATATAAGAAGGAAAATTCAACTACCATCTCCTGCAATCTATATTAACTAGGTAGCTTCCCAAATTCCTATATCCCCAAGCCAACTGCCGACACTGACCCTTCAATAAACCAGTAGCGTGAAATGCAAATGTTGCCTTGAGAACGACAAGAAAAAAAAATAGTAAGCTTTCAATTACTTCATTAAATGCAAACATGGATACCTAAAATTAAAATATTTTCTAGAATTTAAATCCTAATTCAAGGTCTAATAAATTAAAGTATTTAAGTTTTTCCTTAACTTTCTTAAATTTTAAAGACATTAATTTTATGTCTAAATATTATAAAAATAGGTTTTGAGAAAAAACACAACCCCTTTCTTTTATGTTTCCAACATATAATAATATTTTATCAATTAATTGATACAATTATTTTTAATAAATAATATTAAGTAGACGTAAAATTTAGATTTCAGTACTTACAACTCTTAATTTAAATCATCGAATTTATTATAAAACTTAACAATCGTGTGATTTATTAATAAAATACTAAATTTTTAATTATAATTATTAAAATTCAATTTTTGACTATAGGAAGCATTAAAAATTTGTTAAAACTTAGGATTGAGTCTCAAGATTCTAGAAAAAGACAAAGGTTTAGTGGCGGACCCAAAAATTTTTTCTTGACATGTTAAACTATGATATATATAAAAAATTATCCAAATGTTTAATAATTTTATCAATAAAAATGGCATTAAGGAGAAAATTTTGAGGGTATTTAAGAAAGTTTTTTCTTCAAAATTTTTTATTTTTTAATTTTTAGAGATGTCTATGAAAAATTTTTTTAAAAAATTTTAAACTTTTTTTATTTGTCAAATTTTAAGATGTGTATCAAACACCAAATGCACCCTTGCAAAGGTTTGTCCATCAAGGTCCCAATAATTCCTTGTTAATCCAATCAAGAAAAGTGAATGAATGGCAGAGAGGATTAGACAATTTCGTGTGAGGGTTATTTCTTACCAACCATTTTTTCCCCGAATTTAAGTAGTGACTCCAACCATCACCAATATCTATCTCTCTCTATATATATATATATATATAGAGATATATATATAGTATTTTTTTTTGTCTAAGATTTTAGTGTTTAATAATTATTTTATGTCTTGATTAATCTGAAATTAAATCGAACTGAATCTTATAAAAAAATAATTTTTTTAAAATTTATTTTTTTTATTTACAAGATTCAAAATTAAAATTTTATTTTTAAAACTCACGTTGATTATATATAATATTATAAGTATTGATTGATCAGTTTCTTGTGGGTAGACATAGAATGTGATTAATAAGCTCTAATATCATGGGAGTGCAAAATTGGTGGATATTAGGTTAGAAGATTGAGCGTTGAAGACACGAATGGTTTTAAGTTTGACACGCAATTTCAACACAAATATTAAAAATATGAAGAAACAACTAAGAAAGAGAAAGAATTAAGACCATGACTTTTGTTTCGAAGTCAAACGGATATTTCCATTCATACCACGTTTATAGCCAGCTGTAACCAGCAATATGACACAGTCCTTTTTTTTTTAATTTTGTCTTCATCTTTAAAAAAAAAAACTTTATGAGAGTCCAAGAATGCCACTCTTTGATCGTTTTAAATACAGAAATACCCTTCATTGTGGTAAGGGTGTCGGGGTATTTTGCATGGATAGAATACGGTTTTGAGTGGTAACGAATTTAATTCTCTTTAAATAAAGTTTTGATTATAAATTTTATAAAATAAAAAAATTTAAAAAAATTTATTGAGATATGATCTAATTTGATTTAAATTAATGAAAACTCAAAATAACTTTTAATATTAGAAGGTTTTAGACAAATAAAATTCAGATTATAATTTTGGTCTATTGTCTTTTCATCCTTTTTTTTTTTAATTTGTTAAAATTATTATTAAAATTTAAGATTTTAATATCAATATTTTTTATTTTTTATTTTTGAACTGTTTCCTCCTTTATTAAAAAAAAAAAAACTACTAAAAGTAATATTTTCATGCAATATATTGAAAATCACTTGTAAAATATTATATTTAATTAATGTAAAATAATTTTTGTAAATATATAGGACCTTTTAATTGGTATTCCTAAGGCACTAATTTGTTAGCAAAAATAATTTTTAAAAGGGATAAATGGGATTTAATTTTTTTTTAAAAATCCAAATTTGAGCTTATTGAAGATCATTATCTTAATTCCAATAGGTTCTTTTTTTTCCACCCTCAGGTATTTAACTCAAAATCAGACAGATTTTGTAAGCATTCATATTTAAAACCTATCTACTTTTATTTCTTACAAAATTAAAACAAGATTTTAATGAATTAAACCACTTAATGGAATGTTAAACTCTTTAATTTTGCTTGTCACAAATGTACATCATAATAATAATAATAATAATAATAATAATATATGATTTGTGTAAATTAGGCCTATAGCTATTTAACTTCATAGTAGTCACGTTTGAATCAAATTGAATTGAATTAAAGCTTAAAAAGCAAGTGAAGGCAGCAATTATGGCACAAAGATGAACCAAATAATCAGACTGATGAACAAAACTTTGGTCCTAAATTAAATGGGAAAATGAATGTTAATGGAAACTTTCAACTGGCTTGAGTACCCTTTTGCTTGGATTATAAGGGTATGTACATACAAATGGTTGAATTGTTCTTCAAACTGCTTATTAATTAGAAGGTTGAGGCATTCTTGAAAGAGTAGCAAAGTCAAAATCCATACCCGTAAGGCAGAAATGGCTGGCTGTTCGGTACCAAAGTATGCAGTGTTTAGGGGACCAAGTGTCCTAGATTTTGGTCCCAAATCACTTCATTAATAAGAATACATTAGCTGTGTCTGCTTGGATTTCAAAAATACTAGCAAATAATTAAGGGAAGGAGGCTAGCAGTTAAACAATGTTATCAATTAGCCCAAGAAAATTGAAATTCCAACATCAATAATTAAATCTATCCTTTAATATTTTGGGCATTGGCATCTGAATGATTATTTCATAAAATTTTCATCGTTAAAAGTCTGATTACTCTTAATCCTTTAATATTTTTATTATTTTTCGCATTCGATGTACTTAAATGGTTATTTTATGAAATTTTTATTGCTAAAAATCTTATTTTTGTTAATATACTTGCCACTTAGCTGGCGACCCTAAATTATTGATTTTAATATCAATAAGTTAGGGTTTCAAATAAGCCCCCAATTCCAATCCATAATTAATTTTCCTTTTAAGAAAAAATTTTGAGATAATACATGAATTTACCCTCTAACTTTCTTTAAAATCATACTTCATCCCTATAATTTTTATTTTGAGTATCTAAAAAAAGTCATGCATTGCAAGTTCATTTTACCATTACAGTTATCTTAATTAGACGACAGAATAAGATAAATTTATCTTATTTCTTTGATTAATTTTAGATTATGAGTTAATTTGATTTTCTTTTACTAACATTGTCTTTTAATTTGGGTAAGCTAAGTTGTTCACCAACAAATGATATTCATGCAAATAATATATTAATATTCATTTGACATGTCAATCTTTTATTTTTTTTTATATAGAGATCAAAAGATTGAGATAAAAAAAAATTATAGATATTAAAATTTAAATTTTAAATTTTTTTTAAAAATTAATTATATAAATCAACTGAATTAATTTAAAATCGTCAACCCTCTTTCTCTTGCATGCATTCACAATTTCACACCATAACAAGAGTGGCAAAGCTGAAATTCGTTCATTATAAGAGGGCAAAATATAAATCTCACTAATATAAATTAACACAAAAAAGTATATATAAAATAAAATAAAAATTGGAGAAAAAATTTCCCGGTTGGCGAAATCAATGCGATGGCGCGTTCACAATTAAAAGTTCGTTGGGGTGGTTGCATCCTCCAATGTCTCTAGGCCCTTTAAATTGCTCCAACTTCTTCCCACAATTGCAACTTATTTACTCTTTTCCCAATCTTTCCTTCATTTTCTTAGCGAATTCGAAAACCAAAAAGCTACCGATTTTTGTTCAGTTCTTTACACCGAAGTTTTCATTTCTTGAATTTCAGCGACTTTTCTGATCAGGGTTTTGCTTTAGAATCCAAATTGTGTTTGGTTTAGAGCAAAAGGAATGGCGCAAGAGAGTAGGCAAAGCTTGAATGCTGAGCCTGTACAGGTCCAAACAGCTTCATCAGAAGAAGGAAGATCAAACAATCTCCCAAACTTTCTGCTTTCAGTAAGGCTAAAATATGTGAAGCTTGGCTACCATTACTTGATCTCCAACGCCATGTATTTAATGCTAGTGCCTCTCCTATGCATTGCTTCAGCTCATCTTTCAACGCTTACTTTCCTTGATTTTGTTCAATTATGGGACCAACTCAAGTTCAATCTTATCTCAGTTACACTTTGCTCAGGTCTCTTAGTTTTCTTGGCCACACTTTACTTCACGAGCCGCCCCAGGAAAGTCTACTTGGTGGATTTTTCCTGTTATAAGCCTGAAGCTGATCGAACCTGCACCAGGGAGATCTTCATGGAGAGATCTGGTCTCACTGGCAGCTTCACTGATGAGAACTTATCCTTTCAAAAGAAAATCCTTGAGAGGTCTGGTTTGGGGCAGAAGACCTACTTGCCTGAGGCGGTGCTGCGTGTCCCACCGAATCCGTGCATGGCGGAGGCCAGGAAGGAGGCTGAGACAGTAATGTTTGGAGCCATTGATGAGCTCTTGGCGAAAACTGGTGTCAAGGCTAAGGATATTGGAATCCTTATTGTGAATTGCAGCTTGTTCAATCCTACACCATCTCTTTCCGCCATGGTTATGAACAGATACAAGCTTAGAGGGAACATTTTGAGCTACAATCTAGGCGGAATGGGATGCAGTGCTGGGCTCATTTCTATAGACCTTGCTAAACAGCTGCTACAGGTATTTTTTCACCTCCTTAAACCACATGTTTTTCCTGTAGATAAAGTGTTGGGTTTTTAATTTAAATAATGCATTTTTTGGTTATAAATGAGCCAATCTCATTTAAAATGGTCCACTCTAGAGGAAATGGAACATAGGGCAAGAAAATTTTATATGTTCCTCTAGCCTGCAGAGCACATGTGCTCGAGATGGTAATTGGTCTTATATTAGGTGAGCCACATTACAGGATGGCTGCAGGTGATCTTATTAGGCCAACTGACTCGAGGAAAAGACAGGTCTCATAATCAATTTAAGAAGAAAAGGTGCACGCTACTATTAAATTCCCAGCTGTAGCTTAGAGGTTCCAGACCACCCAATTGGAAATGTGGAAGGGTAACCTTAGCTGGTTAATTTCCACTGTTACCATTGAGTTACATGTTATGGAACCCATCAAAAAATAACGTTAGAACTAAAAAGAATAATTAATGCAAATCTAAAGAAATAAATAGCTTGAATAAAATGAAAAATCGAATAATCTGTTAATAAAATATTCGATTTTTCTGATTGTAAATATTAGAAAAGTAATAGGTAGATTTGCTATAGATGCAATGACTGAAATAGTTTGTTCCAATTAACAGGTGCAACCGAACTCTTATGCCTTGGTGGTAAGTATGGAGAACATTACTCTCAACTGGTACTTTGGCAACGACCGATCAATGCTCGTCTCAAATTGCCTCTTCCGTATGGGTGGTGCTGCAATCCTTCTCTCCAACCGGTCCTCCGATCGCCGCCGCTCCAAGTATCAACTTATTCACACCGTACGAACCCACAAAGGGGCTGACGATAAATGCTATAAGTGTGTCTTCCAACGCGAGGATGACACCAAAAGAATTGGCGTTTCCCTCTCGAAAGACCTTATGGCTGTCGCTGGAGAAGCTCTCAAAACCAATATCACCACTCTCGGGCCATTAGTTCTTCCAATGTCCGAGCAACTCCTGTTTTTTGTCACTTTGGTTGCGAGGAAAGTCTTCAAAATGAAGATCAAACCATACATTCCAGATTTCAAGTTGGCTTTCGAGCATTTTTGCATTCATGCAGGAGGAAGAGCTGTGCTAGATGAGCTTGAGAAAAACCTTGATCTCACGGATTGGCACATGGAGCCATCGAGGATGACTCTTTACAGGTTTGGAAACACTTCAAGCAGTTCTTTGTGGTATGAATTAGCTTACTCTGAGGCAAAAGGAAGAATCAGAAAAGGTGATAGAACATGGCAGATTGCTTTCGGCTCAGGATTCAAGTGCAACAGTGCGGTTTGGAAGGCATTGAAGAACATCAATCCTGCCAAGGAGAAGAGTCCTTGGATTGATGAAATTGACGACTATCCTGTTCATGTGCCTAGGGTTGCAACAGTTGGTTCTTCCTAAATACCATAACTATCATTAAGGAGAGAACATTAATTACTATTTAGTATTATGATTTATTTCATACATGGTTAATGTGTTAATTTGAAGGTTAATTCCAAGTTAGAAGCAAAAAAAAAACACATCTTCCATCACTTTTTCACATTTTCCTTTTTAGTATTATAAAAATAATTGATTAATGAATGTAAATCTTACACAAAGAAATGTTACTTATTCCCTTATTTGTTGAACAAATTTGTTGCCTACCTATTTATTTGGTATATTGTGTTGGAATTACTATAAACTTGAGGCTTCAGTTTAATATAAGAAAAAAATTCTGAAAAATACCCGTAAGCTTATATAAATCAATTAAATTAAATTTATAATTTCATGAATAATCTTTTGACAGTGTCAATGTCAACTTTTAATAACTATGTTTTTTTTTTTTCCAAACAAACCAATCGAGCTAGAGTGTAGCTTTAATGAACAAAGAAAATGTATTCTGAAACAAGTTGAGGATCATGGGGTGTCATGCGAGGAATCCATGCATAGTTGTTAATCTAACAATTTGGGTTAGAGAAATTCTGCACCCAAGCAAGCATGTTTGATTGGGACTTCAATCTGATTGGCCTTGATTAAACGAACCAACAATGAAAATTTTGGTTTACCCAAACCTGACTTTGATCTTTCTACTTTCGTTTTTCTTTTTTATTGTTTCTAGGAGTCAAAGAAATAAAATCCTTAAAACTTGCATTTCCATTTGAAAAATGATTTGGCTCGTTCTTGAGAATCACAAAAATTTTACGTGACATCATTAACAAACATTAATTATGTATTATCATGATCTAATCATGGAAATCATTAATTAATTACTCCTTCTCAACCCTATGAAAGATTTAGATAAAATTTTTAGGTGAAATTTGTGAAGTTTTTTATTAAAAATGATTACATAAAAACTAAATTCGAAAATCAAAATTAATAAATTAAAATATTTCATTACATAGATCAAGTGTGTAAAATTTTAAAAAAATTTATATATTTTTTAAATAGATATTTTAGTAAAAATGTTGATAAAATTTTCACCATTGAATAAGTATCGATAAAATTTAAATTATAAACAACATTTTTAATAAATTTTATATATTATTGATCTTCACATTGAATTTTATCAATATATCAATTTATATTTTTTATTAAAGTTTTCATTAAATCAATTTTAAAAAAGAATTTTATAAACTTTACCTCAAGAATTTCATGCAAGTTTTTTCCATTTTAATACATACATTATTCACATCAAATATAAGTTTTAAAAAAATTTTAATACTTTTCATTTAAGTTTCTTAAATAAAAAATAAATATGCGAAGCTATCATTTAAATGCAATATTTTAGTGCATCTGGCACGATTCATTTTGAATTAATCTATTTTTAAAGGTAATTATTGCTATAAAGAAACCATAATTTAAGTATTCTTTTTCTTAATCCTTCATTTGTATGTTAAAAAGTAGTAGTCTTTTCAAAATATTTTGAAACAAAATTCATCATTAATATTTGAACATTCCTTCGTGCACTCCAATGATGCACTCACATATATAGTTATTTTTTATTTTAGGGACTTAGGTAAAAAATACTAAAATTTTTATAGGTTATAATAGAATTTTGAAAATCTATATTTTATGCTAATGTATTGAATACAACAATAACTACAACAAACTGTTGGTTGCATTAAAATTTAAAAAAAAAAAAAAGAATGATATTTTTATAAAAAATAACATCTTCAACTATTTCATTAATTCTTATATTATTTTTTATTATTTACATTTATAACTTTCGTAGTCTACTTCTAAAAGCTTTGCTCTCTCTCAAATCTATAAACTCATTTCTCCTAATTAATACATACATCGGCTTATGTTGCACGTGTCCAAATTATCTCAAAAAATCTTCTCTCATCTTTTCTTCAATTTAGATTACTTTTAATTTTCCTCGAGTCTTTTCATTTCTTATTTTATATTTTCTAATCTTATCACGCATCTATTTAAATATCTTCATTTTAGTTATACTCATTTTCTTTTTACATTATTTCTTAACAGTTCAACACTCAATCTCATATAATAATGTAAATATGAAATGTGCGTATTAAATGAATGTATATAGTCTTTTTCTTAATATTTATCTTTGAGTTTTCTTCATTAACAATCTCATAAACTAGGAAACCATATAAACATTTTATCCCCTTCTAAAGCTCAAAAATGCCTTAAAAGGTATGATATTAAGAAAACTAGTATATAAGTTTTCAACAACTTGACTTTTCTACTTGAAGATCTTATTTCGATTTTTTTATTTTGTTTTAAAGCAAAGAAAATTGTAGCTTACAACTAAAATTTATATACGAAGAGGTTATAAGTATTAGGATTTAAACTTCAAATTTATTAAATATTATTTTTTAAAAATAATAATATAAATCAATTGAATTAAGTTTTGATATTTGAAAAAAAAATTTTGATTTTTTTATAGGAAAGTTACGAGTGTTAATGTAAAAAATTTATTAAAAAATGGTATGCAAAAGATACTTTATGCTAACAAATAATTTTCTTATCCTCTCAAAATAATGGCATATAATCATTTGCATGATTATTGTAAATTCTACTTATATATGTAATCTCATAAAAAAAGTATCAACGACTTAAACTTGGTTTAGTAATTGTTAATTTTGTTTCACAAAGTTAAGATTTAAAATTTAATTTGGTTTAGTAATTGAAGTTGACTTCAAAATTGAAGATTTTGAATTTGAAGTACAATCATAATAAAAAAAATAAAAAAAAAAAGAAAAAAATGTCACTAAGGCAAGAAAGAAAAATATACATGGGCCGTTTGACTGAATAAGGCTCACTAATTTTCTCCAATATTGGATACTTGAAGTTTGTCAAGCCCATAGTCGTTAGGGAACCCACGAGATTGGGCCGGGCAACCATTCGGATGTTGGAACGAATCGGATCCATTTGGATAAGTGGAAGAATCTAAAACCCACGTTTATTTTGTTTATACTAATAATTAATTAATCTATAAAGGCTAACTTTATGAAGCAACCAAATATTTAATAAATTTAAGATTTTGTTGAGACCAAAATAACCCATGAGATTGGACTAAGATATATAATAATAAAAGTTTGGATTAAGTTCAATCTAATTCAAATAATCGATGATAATGGGATCGAAATTAATTAATCAAATTAAGTTTAATGGATTATGCTGACGGTCCAATGCCTTCTTTTTTTTTCTGTCCAATAACAGTCGAATGTCTTCGGGTTAGTAGGATGATTAAGTGGAGGAAAAAGTCCATAATTAAATTAATAGAGCCCAATACAAACGAGACTAAAGATTTCAAGTAAGATGAAACTGTATGGCAAATGATTTTGCTAGAGAAAATATAGCATTAGTAGGTAGTTATTAAAGATTGAACATTTGGTGCTAGAAGAAAATTCAGCACAACGATTGAGAAGAGGCGAGGCTCAAATTAAAAATTTTGGAGATTTCAACGTGGTGGGATTCCTAAGATATTCCCCATTTCAAGGGCCATTGGTTCTCTTCGTGTTTTGGTCAGAAAAAATTTAAGAGCAAAAGAGGTTATTGTCAACTCATAAAAGAAAATTTATGAATTTTTTTTAGGAATTTTTTTTATTTATACCGTAAGGATTCGAATCTGATTGCTTTATATCCAAACCTTAAACTTTAACCACTTGTATCAACTTCTATCGATAGGTTTCTTACAACTTCGATAGCTGAAAAAAGTCTTCAAAAGTATTTATATTTTTTGCTATTTGAAATTTTTGTCCAATTATAAATGGTATTAAAATTCCTCAATTACAATCAATGATGTGTCCGTTGACCATTGACCAAATACAGGGATGAGTAGCATAGTTTAGCCGTCTTGCCCTATATGTCATGCATGAGGAGACAAACAACAGCTTATGATCGGTTGTCGTAATGGGTTGATGTATACAAATACTAGGAGATAGCTTTATAGCGTAGCTTCGTGAGGGTTCAAACTTCAAAACATCAGTCGAATACAGGAACAATACAAAATTACACGCACTACATAAATAATGATTAGTTCAAAACTTAAAATCTATACTCAGTAGTCAGCTTAGGGGCCAATGTCGCAATATAACAGTCGACTTCGTTAGTGTAAAACTACAAAAAGAGCAGGGTCTCAATTACAGGCCCCAGATTCCCCGAGCTGCTGCAATTTTGTTGCTTGGTTTAGAGGTCAGTTCAAACAAAATCCTTGCAAATGTATCAGAATGTCTACCGTCTGAAAAGAGTATCTCCGCAAATGCATTTTCGTAAGCTAGCAGCGATGTCCTGTTCTGAGGATCAGATGCAAGGTGCTCTATTATCATTGCAGCTTTTCGGCAGACTTCTGGTACTGGATGTGGTGTCTTGATCACTTTCAGTATACGATCAATGGCCCTAAATTTAGTGAATTGTATATAAATAGTTAAGTCATTTTGGCAGCAAATCTTAATAGTAAAGTTAATAACAGGACTATTAATTATCATCACTGTCATCATCATTATCCTATCATCTATATTTACAAAAAAAAAATACCATCTCTCACTAGCAAGCTTCAATCTGCAGTCCATATTTACATCCACAAGGTTATAGAGTGCACCAATGGCAGCAGCTTGAGCATCAGATGCCTGCAAACTCAAAAGATCTACCAGACGCTTGTACATCTGCAATTCAAAATGAAGTTCTTACTACAATTTTTAACATGATAACACATTTACTTGCACAAGAAAATATTGTCAGCAGAATGATATTCACCTGTGGAATAAAGGGAAGCAGAAGAGGTTCATTATCAGGATTTATAATCATGCGCCCAAGAAATTCAGCAGCTGCACAGTGCCAGGCTTTGACTGGAGATCCTAGCATCCCCATGATAGCTTGAACTGCACGTTTTTCACTGTTTGGTAAAACAGTTCATGTAGTCGTCAACCAGAAGTTAGAAACTAGAAAAGCATGCACTAAAGCAAGAAAGCAGATCAGGGTTCTCACTTTATTTTAATGTAGGACGGTTTTGGTGAGCTAAAAATTCGAAGATCAAGCAAGGGAGCCAGATTTACAATTGTCTCAATGGCATTTGTGACGAGTTCCTCATCCTCTGCCAAGAAAAGAAATTTTAGAGGAAGCATAAATTGAAACTTTGAAAGATCTAACGAAATTTTTACAATAAGTATTAGAAGAAAAATACCATTAACCTACATGAAAAAAGAGAGACTATTTTGTAGAAGGGGAAAAGGGAAATAAGAAGAAGAAAAATGCAAATATTTTCTATAGCAGTAAATATAGCCCACGAAGTTCCCATTCCACTGCTCCTGATGATTCACCATTGGTCTACACATAATAAACTCAACAGAAAACATTTCAAGACCATTCAAGAAATGCAAAAATTTTCCTTCTCTTAACAATCAGTATATCACAGCCAAACTAGTTTAAGACTGTTGCATCTGATGGTACCTTCAACACGCAATCATTCCCTGTCTGAGCAATGAGCCAACCAAGTTATAAATATAAAATCTTCAATCTTGTCCTAGAATCTAAAAGTTTATAATTTTTGAAGGATACAGACATATATATACATAAACTAAAATGTACATGATGAGAGAGAAAAGAGAAGGGTTATCTCACCTACGTTGTGATCTTCTATGCACTGAAACACAGTTTCCAAGCAATGCCGATGTTGAGCCATAGCAATTTCATTCTCTGGCATGAAAGAAAAGTTGCGAATAATATTAGAAGCAGCAACAGCACACTGCTGTTTTTCTGCTCGACCCTCATCATCTAGATTAAATAGGCCATCTTCATCAAACCACCACTCTGACGGACGCAATTTACTTGAATTCTTCTGCCCTGACAGTTCTACAGCAGAAGAACCTGATCCTAATCTGCCATGCCAGAAAAACAAACATATTCATTTTCCAGTAATTCAAACCAACAAGAGAGCATAAAGGATTTTCCAGCCTACCCTGACTGTGGCAGCAAGGTATTCGTTCCCAACGCCTGATATTCATGTCCAAATCCAGTTACAACAGAACTCGCACCCAATGTTCTAGTTCTATGTCCCTTTCTAAGTTCCTTAGGAAGGGCTATATCACGCCAATCATCTATCTGCTCCGCATTATAAATAATAATAATAAAAAGCTACCACCGCCATCATTCAATCTTAAAGCACATGGATATTCCAGAGAATTCTCACCAATTTACAATAAAATAAAAGTTTATTAAGACATAGAGAAAACATACAATTTGGAGAAGAGCATCGAGCAAGCCGGGGATTTTGGCTAAGCAGGCGTCTTTACGCATATCATCTTTCTCTTTGAAAGAGAGCAATGTGAGAGTGTTCAAAGCCCAAGTCAACTCACTCTTCAACCCACTTTGAAGTGCCAGAACTATCCTTTTATTGTTTTGCTCTAATTGCAACACCATTAACAAACTTAACAAACAATTTTATAATATATATATTAACAAAATAACTGTAAATCAGAAATACTCATAAATCAATGGAATGCTTTTCTTATGTTTACAAATTGTACCTTTTGTTTTAATTCTGGGTTTAGGATCTATTACCTGCGAAGGATGTGTGGATTTGGAGGGAAGGGCCGAGGAGAATTGAGGGAGCCACTGAATCAGCTGCGGAAGCGGAGGCTGCGCTTCCTGCCGTGCTGCCAAAGGGACGGCCTCTCTTGGGCGGTGGTGCAGCGGTGCCACCAGCCGCGACACCAGATTTGCCCTGCTCTCTCTTCTGCATTTTTTAAAAAATATTTGTTTTCTTTTCTCAACTCGGAGAGATTTGATGTGGAGTTTCTTTAATTACCCGAATCCGACTAGCACGAATTATATACCTTTGAAGTAATAATAATAATAATAATGGATCCAATATGAGTTTGAGATTAGTTCTCGTAAAGATAGGAGAGCTCTATGCTTGGCCCAGTCAGTAATCTATAATCATCTAAAAAAATATTAAATTACTCATTTCCTAGTTTGAAAAGAATTTGATACGTGATATTTGATTATTATATTCTCATATCATAATTATAAAAGTATTTTTATAATTATTTATTATAATACCTTATATCATATTATAAAAATATCATTTTTTTAAATTAATTATTATGTTTGTAGGTACCTTATTTGGTATAGGTTTAAGTTAATTAGATCTGGCTCAAAAAGATCTAATATATTTAGCCCAATTAATCATTGTATTTTATATTTTATTATTTAATTTATTTATTTTTGGTTTTTATCTTACCTATTTTTTATTTATCTTTAATTTCTTTTATTTTTTATTTGATTTATCTTTAGTTTTTTTTTATTATTAGATTAGGTGTTAATAATAGGATAATAATAAAAATAAAAAAAATAAAAAATAATGAGGTTGTCGTGAATGAGTGATGACAGAATTATGGATGAATTTAATTTTTATAGAAGAATGCGAAAATCTTGTTGAAAGGAGTCATGGTTAATCAAAAACTCTTATGATTACCCTTATAAATATAGAGCTGAATCTAACAGAAATGGACAGCAACAAACACAAATCAACAACAAGAGATCAGAGACAAAGAAACACACAGTAACAGAAAGAGGAATACAAAAATAAAGAATACAAAATATAAAGATCAGGTAGATCACACGCAAAAAATATATAGCAAAAAAGCAAAACGATCAAGCAAAAATCAAAAAAAAAATTGAAGATTTTTGGAAAATTTTGGAAAATTCTCAAATTTCAGCAAAATTTTTTAAATTTTGGTGAATTTTTTGGCACCTGTTGAATTTTTGGGTGAATTTTTTGACATCGATTGAATTTTTCTATAAGCTTTCCAAAATCCAGTTGAAGATTCTAATGAAAGTTGAAAATTTCAGTGAATATCAGGCGAACCAACCCAAATTTTAATGATTTTTTCCAAAATTCAGTGAAAATTCAATCGAAGTTCTTCGATTTGTAGAGAAAAGGAGAAAAAAAAAAAGGAAGAAGAGAAAGAGAGGGGAAAAAGGAGAATCTGAAGAAAAAGATCGGACTTAGGCTTTTATATCGCCCTCAAAACGACGTTGTTTTGGAGTTTAAAAAGACTTAGGATTCGCGCGTTTTCATTCGAGTAACCCGACCAATAGCACTGACCAGTTTTTGACTCATGTTTGACCCACATCCAGCTTTTAACTCCAACAGAGTCGAACCGTGAGCCAAGTTGCCAAGCCACATCCTTGGAGCTACATTTTCTATCTTCAGTCGAGCAGATTTATTTTTTGGTATTTTATTTATTTATATATTTATTTAGTTATATTTATAGGTTTTTTTATTTATTATTTTGTATGATTAAATTTTAAGGAAAAAAAAGTATAAAATAAAAATAATTTTTTTTAGAATAAATATTAATTGTCTAATGATAGAATTTTTAAAAATTTTAAACAGTAAATTTTTATAAAATTCGTAGGTGATAAATTTTTTTTAAATTTGTCCCAAACGGTGGAATGATTTAGATAAAATTTTAATAACAATAAGTAATATTTATTTTCAAACAAAAAAAAGATAAAAAAACTAAAAAGATCAAAGATAAAAATATTAATAAAATTTTGGAAAAATACTAATTATCCAAGGATGAGATTCTTAGAAATTTCAAATAGTAAATTTTTAAGAAATCTCTAGATGAGAAATTTCTCTAAATTTGTCTAAAATGGTGGAATAATTTAGATAAAATTTTAATAAAAGTAATTGTATTCTTTTTCAAATAAAATTTTTGGTTGAAAATATTTGATAATTATCAAAGGATAAAATCTTAGGAATTTCAAATGATAAATTCTTAGAAAATCTCTAAGTGAGAAATTTTTTTAAATTTGTCCCAAATGGTGGAAGAATTTAAATAAAATTTCAATAAAAATAATTGTCATATTATTTTTTTCTAAAAAAAAGAAGAAAAAATTTCTAAATAGCCCACATGGTGAAAATTTTAAAAATTCAGAAAAAAAGATATTTCTAATTTGGCCTAATTTGTGGAATAATTAGATTTTTTTCAACAAAAACCAAAAAACAAAATAAAATAATTAAACTTTTTCTGACAACGAAGCCTCTTCAAGAAAACAAATGGATTGTTGAATACTCTTGAGGTAAAAAATATTTTTAAAAGTTCTATCAAATTGATGGAGAGTCTTAAGAATTATTTTTAATATTTGAACCTTAAATTTTAAAACCATTAGAATCAAGATCTTAGGATAAATTTAAAATTAAATAGTACCATCCTTTGGATGGGCATGCGGGGTTACTATAACTTTCCTCATATGTAATCAAACTCTTATACCTTATTCTGGTTTATAGACCTGAACTTATTTTTTTAGGGACCCTTAGTTAAGATTAAGAGCTTGTTAAAAGGGTAGATTCCTTAAGTAACCAATCACACCTAGTAAAAAAGATTGGTAGTAACTCTATTTATTAAGTTTAGCTATAGATTTACAGATTATATATTATAACAGTTTATCAATTCCACTAGGGATGCTATAGAAAGTCAAGCCATAAAATTTTAAATATATTCTATCCTTTGATATAATGGTTTTAAATTGTAATTATTTGTTTACTAACATTTTTCCTTTTTTGTCTCTTACTTTATTTATGGGGGTTGACGATTATATGTTCCTTCACACGCACTATCACATGTATTTATATTACATGAGCTCTATACTTGGGCTTTATCCCTGTTAAGAAGGGGTAAAATACATACGCTCTTGTAAGATGATAATCTTGGTAATGGCTAACAAAATACTCCCACTTAAATTGAATCTTTTCCATTGGTAGCCTATGATGGGTGAAGATTTGACTACCTTATTAGTCTTGATGAAAGATGATGTAAGGAATAATTTGAAAACTTTTAGTGGTCAAAGTTACTTAACCCTACATATAGTTCACACTCAAGAGGTCAGCCTTAAGATAGAGCCCTTCCTACCCAATGATAGATGTATCTTGAAATTAAGACACAATAAGGAATATTTTTTGTATCTATCCATTTTGTTTATTTGGCTTTGTGTATTTGCATCATGATAATATCATGCATCATTTTCATTATCATATTCAACATTGTCTTTTGCATAATTTTCATACAAGGAATATTTGCCATATCTCATACCTACATCCAAGAAAATGTATGTTACATACAGCATATCGTTTCTAATAATAATTATGATATTCAAGGTTTAAGGATAGCTCCGCCAACCAAGAATCTCACATAACCAACTCACCAATATAATATAAGAGCTCGAGCCAAACAAATGAAACATGAAAATTTTAATCATCTCGAGAGGATAAAGAAAACTCAAGATAAGCTGAAAGGAGAGTTAAGTAAAATTTTAGATGCTTTGAATAAATTAAACAAAAGGAAAGAATAGAAGAAAACACTAGCCAACAAGACCATCCATCACAAGAGGTGTATGACCCTCTATGCCCTTATGATTTTAGGTCGCATCAAGCCCAATCTACACAAAACCCACAACCATAGTAGTTCACATATCTGGTAGGATATACATACCCTGAAATGCCATCAGCTTTGAACTCAGAACATTACCAAAGTTATGTAAATCATGTTTTTACTGAGAAGGTAGTGGAACTAGTATCAATCCCTAATATGGATGATCTAGAAGATAAAGAGAAACTGATGCCTATAGAGAAAGAGACTTTAGAGGACTTAAAAGTTGAATAGAAGATGAACTTGTTAGAGAAAAGGTTATGAGCCATAGAGGGAATCGGTTCTTATGGTTTTGTAAATGCTGCTAGGCTTTATTTAGTCTCAAATGTCATTATTCCCCAAAAGTTTAAGGTTTCGGAGTTTAAAAAGTATAATGGTATAAAGTGTTCGAAGACTTACATTACTATGTATTATTAAAAAATAACTGCTCATGCTAATAATAAAAAAACTTTTAATGTACGTTTTTCAAGATAGCTTTACAGACTCTGCTGCTAGGTGGTATTTCAGTTAGACAAGACAGGCATTCAGTCCTGGAGTGATATGGCTTGCGACTTCATTAGTCAATATCGACATATCATAGATTTAACTTATGATCGCCTATCCTTGCAGAATATGAAAAAAAAAGTGATTGAATCTTTCAAAGAATATGTCCAGAGGTAGATGGACATAGCTATTTAGGTATAACCTCTTTTGACTAAGAAAAAAATCATAGTGTTATTCGTCAGCACTTTAAAATCTCTTTATTATAAAAAAATGATAAGGAATGCAATGAAGAACTTCACTAGTATGGTAATTTCAGGAAAAATTATTGAAAATACCATTAAGAGTGACAAGCTTCAGGAAAGAGAAATAACCAAGAAAAGAGGGTTGCTTAAAACAAAAGAAGTCGAAGCCTAAGCTATGAACTTTGATAGGTAAAAATATAGAAGCTATGCTTCATATCCACTGCCAGTTCATACTATTTATGATCCCGTAATTAATGCTATTGCATAGGCCCCTTACCAATCATATCCACAACAGCTTACCCACCAACCTACCAATCAGCCTTTCAAGTACATGCATCAGCTTCAAAGCTTAACAACCAAGTAAGTGGTTTAAGGAGATCTCGAGATAATTAAGAAAGGATGCATATTGATCATATCCTTTTGACTTACACTGAATTATTCCCAAAACTGATCAAGAATAACTTAGTATCTCCAGTTATTCTAGAACCATTAAAGTCAACCTATCCAAAGTGATATGATGCTAATGCGACGTGCAATTATCATAACGAGAAGGTGGATCATTTTATTGAAACCTGCCCTACTTTTAAACACAAAGTGCAAAGTTTAATCTAAAAAGGTTTAGTGAGTTTCGCCGAATCAAAAGGATAAGATATCAATAAAAATTCTTCACTTGATTGCATAGGGGCATAATTTTGATAAGGATAAAGCTGGTTAGAAGTTGCTTGTCTTTTTAAGATTACTTTCAAAGTAATGTTACGAATTCTTTCATGCAATAAGGTTTCATTTGTTATCATTTTAATAAAAGATAAGTTGATGGATTTCATTACATTTTCTCTTTTATCTCAACCACTATTTCGTGCTTTGTTATTTGTCATATCTTTTTATTCTCATTCTCAATGATGAATATTTAGACAATGATAACAATAATTTCTGAGATTTAATTTTGAAAACTCATTCACATTAATAAAGCTTAATCTAAGGAGACTATTTGAGCTAAAAAAAGCCAACTAGTAACATATATGAAATTAATATATCTTAAAGATATGCAGTCTTTTATAAAAATCCATGAGCTTATTTTTATTTAATAGATGATCTTCAAATAAAACATTCATGTTTGATATGCAAAATAATCATTTTTCTTTTAACTTTTGAAAAACCATTTATTGTTATCATTTTGGGCCTATTATGATTTTTTTTTTAAAAAAAAAACTTCAATTAATGATCACCCTCCACACTATGGGATAATTTTTAAAAAAAAGAGGCAAAAGATTGCAAAAGGTCTCAAAAATAGAAAGAAGAAAAAAAAAAGCAAAACAAAAGAAAGAGAAAAGAAAAATGAATGCCATGAGTTGGGGCAAAGTAATGAAAGTCCTTTTGTAAGGAATAAGGTGAATAAAAATGGAAAAAATAATGAAATGATATAGAATAGGGCAAAATGCTAAGTTGCATCAAATGATGAGAAATGATCCTTTGATTTTGAACCCTTTAAACACATATTTTGAGATTATTTTATCTATTTCTTTCATAATCGCTCATCGTGACCTACGTTATAACCTTTAAAAGTCTATTTTGATTAAGTGTGAATGCTTGAATTAAATGATCATATATTAGGCTAAGGTATGCTTATGATAGAGCAATAGAATTGTGCTATGCTATTGATATGTAAGAGATATCAATAGAAAAAAATGAAAAAATGAAAAAAAAATGAAAAAAAAAGAAAAAAAGAGGAAAAAATAGAAAAATGTAAAAGGAGAAAAAAAGGAAGACTCAAATTGAAAACCCAAAAGGACAATTTAGGTAGAAAAACATTTAAGCTGAAGATTAGATGGACAGTTCTAATATATGAAAGATCAAAGACATTTGAAGATCCCTCAAAGCTAGGGCAAAGTTCAATGCGCTCAAAATTGATTTCGGAAGTCAATGGAATGAGTTTTTGAAAAAAAATTTTGGATTAATGTTAATAACTGTCTAAGTATTTATTATTTGGACATTATGATACCATTCAATACCATTCATCTTAATGACATGCTTTAAATTTGTTCCTTTATCCATTTATTTTTATTAAATTCACTCCTCATTGATTACCATTTTTTCAATTCACTTTATTTTTTTTTATTTTTGCATCCTCAGAATAAATTAAAAAAATATATGATTGCGTTATATTTGTCAAGATTGAAATAATAATGAATGATGATGTTCATGAAAGATTCATGTATTCTTTCGAAAAGAAATCTAAAATGATGGGGGTAAAAAAATGAAGAGATGACAGAAACCTAAAAAGATGATTTGGATAGACATCGAAGATGACCAAGTGATGAATATAGTGATTGATTGGTTGACATAAATTATGAGATGTGATCAAATAATGGAAACGATGTGGATGAAATTCGTTCTAAAATGGCTAATTTTAGGAAACCTGTGAGTTATTATGGAAATAATATGGATTAATGAAAGAAATTTATGCTAAAATTGTTAGTGCTGAAAAACTTGTGAATTGCAATCAAATGATGCAAATGATGTGGATTAGTTGACAAAATTTATTCTAGGATAGCTAGTGCCAAGCAACTTAAAAGGGAAAATATGGGATGGAGGAGTCTTAAGAACCACATTACCACAATTAATTAGAATTTTATGCATTATGTCTGCATCATTATTTGAACAATACATGCATATAATTCGGTGAATATTTCAAACTTTGTTTGGACATGCATTAGCCAACAAACATTTGATGGCATCTACATTATTGTGAGAATTCAGATTGTTGCATTTGCATCATTGATCATGACATTTATTACATACAAAATTTTAACTTTGATAAAAATTTAAAAATCATCTGAAAAATAAGTTTTGAATATTTTGATGAAGTCTTTTAAGATAAAATTATGAGTTTTCAAATGAGAATCTTTGAGATTTCAATGAGAATATTTGAATTTCTAATAAGAATCTTTGAATTTCAAATAAGAATCTTTGAGTTTTCAAATGAGAATATTTAAGTTTTTAAATGAAAATCTTTAAAATTTCAAATAAGAATCTTTGAGATTTCAAATGAGAATATTTTAGTTTTTAAATAAGAATCTTTGAGAATCTTTGAATTTCAAATGAGAATCTTTGAGTTTTCAAATAAGAATTTTTTAGTTTTCAAATGAAAATTTTTGAGATTTCAAATGAGAATCTTTGAGTTTTCAAATGAGAATTTTTTAGTTTTCAAATGAAAATCTTTGAGATTTCAAATGAGAATCTTTGAATTTCAGATTGAGTTTTCAAATGATAATCTTTGAGTTTTTCAAATGAGAATCTTTGAGTTTTCAAATGAGAATATTTGAGTTTTCAAATAAAAATCTTTGAGTTTTCAAATGAGAATCTTTGAAAATTTTTGAGTTTTTAAATGAAAATCTTTGGTATCAAATAAGAATTTTTAAGTTTTCAAATAAGAATCTTTAAGTTTCAAATGAAAATATTTAAGATGTGAAACCTTAAAATTCGTCAGATGTGAATCCTTAAACTAGAATGAGAAGCTTTAAACTTTTGAATGTGAATCTTTAAATTTGTGAATGAGAACCTTTGAATGAGAAACTTAAAAGTAATACGAATGTGAATCTTCGAAAAGCTTTAAACTTTTTGGATGTGAACCCCAAATTTGTCAAATATGAACCTTTAAACTTAGATGTAAAGCTTTAAGATTTATTGAATGTGAACTTTGAATTTGAATGAGGAGTTTGAAATTTTGGATGAAATCCTGAAGTTTTTAAATGAGAAAATTTTGAATCAAAATCTTTGAAATTTGAGAAGTGAATTCCTAAAGTGTTTCAAAAAAAAAACTTTACCTTTTAGGTGTGAATCTCCATAATTTGAATGTGAATCTCCAGAATTCAAATCTTTAAATGTTAGATGTGAGCCTTGCAATTTGCATGTGAATCCCTGAATTAAAATTTTGGATATGAATCTCACAAATGTGAATCTTGAAATCTTGCAATCTAAATCTTTGCAAAGCTGAAAAATGTTGTATATCTAAAATTTTATGAATCAAATTCTTGTGAAACTGAAATTTTGAGAATCAAATTTTGGTGAATTCTTTTGAAGCTGAAAGGTTTTTGCGAATTTAAATTCTGGTAAATCTTTGAATTGCGAACCTTTGGATTTCAAATTCAAATTGTGAATATTTGAGTTTCTTAAAAATTCTTTAGACACAATCTATGACTCCTTTAGACAAGATTATCGAGGAGCTTTATTTATTTTTCTAAGTTGTTGAGCCTCTGTTTAGAGGAGCTTTATTTATTTTTTAAAGTTGTTGAGCTTTTGTTTAGGGAAGTTTTATTCAATTTTCAAAGTTGTTGAACCTTTGATTAGAGGAGCCTTTATTTTTTCAAAGTCGTTGAACCTTTGTTTAGAGGAGCCGTATTTATTTTTTCAAAAATTGTGAGCCTTTGCTTAGAGAAGTGTTATGTCATTCAGCCAGTTTGAGTGTTTGATTAAAAAAACAAAAAAAAAAAAAAAATGAACATGTTGGGATAGCTATCTGGATAAGAGAAGTGTCTACGTTTTTATACAATTACTGTTACACAAAAAATACGCAAAGAGGGATAGTTGTAAATACCCTACTTGATCCAAGTCCAAGTTACTTGGGCCTGGCTCAATAGGGTCCAATTATTCAGCCCAATTAATCATTGTATTTTATATTTTATTATTTAATTTATTTAATTATGGTTTTATCTTCTGATTATTCATTTTATCTATTTTTTTATTTATCTTTAATTTTTTTCATTTTTTATTTGATTTATCTTTAGTTTTTTTTATTATCAGATTAGGTGTTAATAATATGATAATAATAAAAATAAAAGAAATAAAAAATAATGAGGTTGCCATGAATGGGTCATGGTAGAATTGTGGATGACTTTAATTTCTATAGGATAATGCAAAAATCTTATCAAAGGGAGTTATGGCTAATTAGAAACTCTTCTGATTATCCATATAAATATAAACCTGAATCCAATAGAAATGGACAATAACAAACACAAATTAGCAACAAGAGATCAGAGATAGAGAAACACATAGTAACAGAGAGAGAAATACAGAAACAAAGAATACAAAATATAGACATCAAGTAGATCACACACAAAAGGGCAAAAAATATATAGTAGAAAGCAGAACAATCAAGCAAAAATCAAAAAAAAAATTTGAAGATTTATGGAAAAATTTGGAAAATTCTCAAATTTCGGTAAAATTTTTTAGATTTCGATGAATTTTTTGGCATTGGTTGAATTTTTCGGTGAATTTTTTTTATTTCGATTGAATTTTTCAGCAAGCTTCCTAGAATCCAATTTGAAGATTCTGATGAAGGTTGAATTCTTTGGTGAATATCCGACAAACCAACCCAGATTTCGATGACTTTTTTTAGAAGCCAGTGAAGATTTAACCAGAGTTCTTTAGTTTACAGAGAAAGGGAGAGAAAAAAGAAGAAAAGAGAAAGGGGAGAAAGGAGAATCTGAAGAAAAAGACCAGATTTAAGCTTTTATATCGCTCCCAAAACGACGTCGTTTTGACATTTAAAATGACTCAGGATTCACGTATTTTTATTTGGGTGACCTGACTTGTAGCGCTGACCTGCTTTTAACCGACCTCCTACTTTTAAATCCAGCCGAGCCAAGCCGTGAGCTGAGCTGGCAAGCTGCATCCCTGAAGCCACCTTTTTTGTCTCCAACTGAGTTGATTTAGCTGCCAAGCCAAATCGATTTTATTTTTTGGCATTTTATTTATTTATTTATTTAGTTATATCTATAGGTTTTTTTATTTACTATTTTGTATGATTAAATTTTAGGAAAAAATAAAAAAGTATAAAACAAAAATAAAATTTTTTTAGAATAAATGTTAATTGTCCAATGATGAAATTTTAGAAATTTCAAATGATAAATTTTTATAAAATTCCTAGGTAAGAAATTTTTTTAAAATTTGTTCCAAATAGTGGAATGATTTAGATAAAATTTAAATAACAATAATTAATATTTATTTTCAAACAAAAAAAGAGAAAAAATAAAAAATAAAGATAAAATATTAATAAAATTTTGAAAAAAAATACTAATTACCCAATGATAAGATTCTTAGAAATTTTAAATGGTAAAATTTAAAAAAATCTCTATGTGAGAAATTTCTCTAAATTTGTCTCAAATGGTGAAATAATTTAGATGAAATTTTAATAAAAGTAATTGTATTCTTTTCCAAATAAAAATTTTGGTTGAAAATATTTGACAATTATCCAATGATGAGAATATTAGGAATTTCAAATGGTAAATTCCTAATAAATCTCTAGGTGAGAAAATTTTTTAAATTTGTCCCAAATAGTGGAAGAATTTAAATGAAATTTCAATAAAAATAATTGTCATATTATTTTCTTTCTAAAAAAATAAAAAAAATTCTAAATAGGCTTAAATGGTAGAGAATTTAGAAATTCAAAAGAAAAGATATTTCTAATTTGATCGAAATGATAGAATAATT
The DNA here is from genome assembly GCF_002303985.1 of Durio zibethinus. The sequence continues at coordinate 12,977,143 of NW_019167849.1, read as the reverse complement.
AGATATATTTTCAACAAAAACTAAAAAATAAAATAAAAATAATTAAACTTTTTTTTACGAAGGAACCTCTTCAAGAAAATAAATGGATTCTTGAATACTCTTGAGGTGAGAAAATATTTTTTAGAGTTCTATCAAATCAATGGAAAGTCTTAAGAATTATTTTCAATATTTGAACCTTAAATTTTAAAATCATTAGAATTAAGACTTTAGGATAAATTTAAAATTAAATGGTACCATCATTTAGATGGACATGTGAGGGTGCTATAACCTTCCCTATATATAACCGAACTCCCATACATTTATTTTGGTTTGTAGACCCGAACTTATTTTTTTAAGGACCCTTAGTCAAGATTAGGAACTCCTTAAAACGATAGATTCTTTAGATGACCAATCACTCATAGTAAAAAAGATTGATGACGACTCCATTTGTTAAGTATAACTATAGATTTACGGATCTATATGTTATGATAATGTTCTTATATCATATTACAAAAATACATTTTCTTTTAAATAAATTATTATGCTCTTACATCATAATTATAAAAGTATCCATTCTCTTATAATTATTTACTATAATATCCTCATATCATAATTAAAAAAATACATTTTTTTATTAGATTACAAAAATATGCGTTTTCTTATTATTGATTGAAATAATTATAATACTCTCCTACTATAATTATAAAAATATTTTTTCTCATAATTAATAAAAATTACTATAATACTCTTATTAAACCATAATTACGACAATACTCTTATGAATGCTTAATAAAAGTTGACACGTGATACTTTATTTCAAAATCAATAACACATATTAAAACTAATCACCTTGATAATTACTCAAATTAACTATTTGTTTATTTGATATGATATTAACATGTGCTTATATTTACTACAATACATTTCTACCATAATTACAAAAATATTTATCTTATTATAATTAATTAAAATTACTATAATACCATTTTATTATAATTATATAAATATCCCTCCTAATACAATTGATTAAAATTACTTTAATGTCTCTCCTATCATTATGAAAATAATTTTACTATAATTGATAAAAAATTATTATAATATCTTTCATTTTATAATTATGGAAATGCTTTTATGAGTGTTTCATAGGAAGTTCACATTTGACATTTTATTTCAAAATTATTATAATACATTTATTAAATTATATATTAAATTTTAACATAATGTAAAATTAATCATATATTAAATTATTAAAATATTATTACAATTGATTTATAAAAGTTTGATATGTGATATTTTATTTAAAATTATTATAATACCATTACTAAATTACATATGAAATTTTAACATAATATAAAATTAACTACATATTAAATTACTAAAATACCTTTACCATTGTTTCATAAAAATTTGACATGTGGTATTTTGTTTGAAATTTAATATAATAGCTCTATTGAATTACTTATTAAATGTTAAATAACATACATTAAAACTATTCCTATTGAAATTATTATAACATCCCTTTCTTTATTTGATATGATTTTGATATGTATTTAAATTTATTATAATACATTTATACCATAATTATGAAAATACCAATTTTCTTATAATTAGTTAAAATTATTATAATATCCTCCTACTATAATTATAAAAGTATCCCTTATATTATAATTGATCAAAATTACTATAACATTATTTTATTATAATTACAAAAATACCTCTCTTATCATATTTGATCAAAATTATTATAATATTTCTCATACCATGCTTACGAAAATACTTTTTATCATAGTTGACCAAAATTATTATATCATCTGTTATGAGTATTTCATAAGAAATTGACATATAATATTTTATTTTAAAATTATTATAATGCTCTTATTAGATTACCTATTAAATTTTAACATATTTTAAAATTAATTACATATTAAATTATTAAAATATTTTTTTCATTACTTTATAAAATTTAACATGAGACATTTTATTAAAAATAACCCAAACTAAATGTTCAAGTAAATTAAATAATTATAATTTTTATTAAAATAACAATTAAATAATTTATACTTTAAAATAAAAAAAATATTTAATCCCCAACGTAGTGGGGACTACACACTGAGCTTTAGCATTTTTTTGTTATCTATTCAAAAATAATAAAGTTTAATCCCCCACGCAGTGAGTATAGGTGAAAAAAGGCCAAAATTCGTGTGGGCTTTAGCATTTTTTGGTATCTACTAAAAAAAAATAATAATAATAATTTACCAAAATATGATATAATTTTTTAAATGGTCACATTAACTAAAAATAAGAACTACATTCATAGCAGACGTCACACAATTTGCATGATAAAGATTCAAATCAAATTAGATTCTATTTGATTTTTTTTTAATAATGCGTAAAATTATGAATTTGTAAAATATGATTCAAATTTAAATTGTATTTCATTGAATTCATCAATTTTTTAAATTTATTTTTATATATTATTTTAATATATTTAAATAGATTTAACTATAAAATAATTATTTTTATTTTATAAAAATTTAAAAATATATAAAAATTAATAAAAATATAATTCGATTCAGTTTGATTTTTTTTATTTTTTAATTTAAAATTTAAATTGAAGTTAATAAATATATTTAATATTCGAATTTAATTTGAATCAAATAAAAAAAATTTATTCAAACCGAATATTATTGTTTTGAATCAAATTTTAATCTCATGTGCTTGTAAAAACCAAGTTAAAACTTGACATGCAGTAAATTAGAATGTATATATTGAGTTGTTATTATAAGAACCAAATAAGCGATCCGCCAGGCTAAATCGTTTCACTTCTGCTTCTATAGAAAATCAAACTATTCTGTAGCCTCCGCTCGGCGGGCACCACACCCTTAAATATGTTTTTAAACGGATACCACAACACTCTCAAGCTTTGTATACATAATCATCGTGCACCCATTATTTCGTTAGACCATATCAACTAAAATTTTCAAGCATGCAATAATCCCCTAATGAAGTGAAGATTCTTCTATCCAATGATGTTATTTGTTAGACATTCCATTCACATTTATGTTGAGCTTTTTCTTTAGAAATGTAAATGATACATTTGTATTTGTAAATTATTTGAGTTTAATTAAAATTTTTTTAAAATTTATTTAATTATTATCGAATTAAATTTAAATTTAAATAATTTAATATATTAAAAGAATCAAATTTAGATATTTTTATATTTAATTTAAGTAATTCGTAAATTTCACGAATTTTTTAAATTTAATATATATTTTTATTATTTAATTAAAAAAATAATATTTTTATCTTTATATATATATTTATTTATTTATACACACGTAAATAACCTAACTTAGAAAGGGAATGCTAGCGGTAACCATTATCATACTCTCCTTGTAACTAGAGTTGCATCAGGTTAGGTCTTGCCCTGAACTTGATTTAATTTTATGTATTATCAAACTTAAATTTGATTTTATTTGAAATTTTTTTGTTTTTTCATATCTGAATCCGACTTAATCCGATCCGAATTAATAAAATATTATTTTTTAAAATATAAAATATTATTTTTTAAATATAAATATTTAAAAATATCATTATATAAATATATATAAATAAAAAATTAAATAATTAATTAAAAAATAAATTTTATATAATATCGAGTCAGATTTACTTAAAATTCGAATTCGACTCGAACCTGATTATTTCATAATCTTACCTAATCTAACTCGATCCAAAACTCAAATTTAAAAAAAAAAAATTTTATAAAATCAGATCGAATCAAAATTCGTAAAAAATGAATTAAATCTTCGACCTTATTTGTAACACTCGAGCAATTAAAAGGCCCGTATCATCGTAAATAAACCTGTTACCGGAACTTCCAGTAAATAACATTTTATTTGTTGTAGCCTGTAAGTAAGCGAGAAAGAATTGGCTTTGACAAAGACAAACAAAGTCTTTTAAATTTTTTTTTTTTTTTATTTTTATTGAAGGCTGAAAATATCATTCATATACACTAGTCTTTTAAAAAATATCATTCCATATGTAGTGAATGCTAGGGACAATCATCATCGACAGTCGTTTTCATCACTTGCTCTTTCAAAAAACATTTGGAGTGCAAGGATAAAATCGTAAAAAGACTTTCAAGCTCAAACTACATAATATTATTAAAATAATAATAATAATAATATTAATAATAAAAATAAGAGAAGGGAGAAAATTAATTACCAACTTAGAATTTAGTTTAATTAGTTTATATAGTTATTTTTAAGATGTAATATTTAATTAAAATTTGTTAATTTTGGTTTTAATAATTTAAAATATTTACTTGAATTAAATTTTAATAAATAAATTTAAAATTTATTTTATTCAAAATTTTGAAAGATTTATAATACTAATTTTCAAATATAGTGGTTAAACTTTAAAAAAATGGCTAAAAAATAAACTTGAATACAAAGAATAATATTTTAATATCCATTTTGATGTCAAAATATTTTTCAATTTTAATTAATATTTCAATGCTATTTATTTTACATTTAAACAGTTTTAGTTTGTTTCTTGTTCAAAAATATTTTATCTAGCTAACCAAAAAAAATTAAAAAAAAAGCACATAAACTAAATTTAAAATTTAAACTATTGTAATAAAATTAAACATTTTTATTACACATGAAGCTAATTAAATTTAAAATAGTAATACTAAAATTAATTAGTTAACCTTTCTGAATTACTGTGTATGACGTGGCAAAACATAACCTAGTGTATTCGTTGGCCTCTTAATTGCTCGAGTATTGTAAAATGAGTGCGGGAACGGCTGCCGCTAGCATTCCTCAACCTCGAAGTCCCTAACTCACACTTTGCTGACTCTTTAGCAACGGCGTCTCCTTCCTCTGAATCCTCTCTCAGACTTTCTCTCGATCCCATCCCAAGTCCCGGCTGTTAACATTTTGTTGGGCATTAATTAGGGGACTTAGTGCTTACGTTCTCGGTTGCATCTTCTGACGATTTGTGTGCTGAGGAGACATTCCTGATAGTTGTTATTTAGGAATTATATTTCTAAAAGAACTAACTGTAAGCAGAAGTATTAGTTGCTTACATGTTTAATTTGAGATGCTGCTAGAGTTTGTTAAGTAAATATGTCTGTTCTTCAAGCTTTTGTGCCTTTGTTTTTCAAAGAAGAATAATAATTCTATGCTATTTACTTTTGCAAGTTAACGAGGTTTAAGTTATTTAGTGATACTTTATGAATTTTCGGTTATGGGTTAGTCTCTTACTCCTGCCGTCCTAGGGAACCTGTGTATGCTGCTATAACTATGGTGTTTGTTCATTCTATGCATTATTTGTTTTGGACCTTAATGAATTGCAAGTAGTTGTGCTTTTTTTTTTCTTTTTTTTTTTTGTGGTTGTAACTTATAATTTGTTTGTGATTGACTTTTGTCAGCTCTTAGTAGCCTTCAAAGTGTGTTAGCTATTTAATTTCTTTGCTTGGATGTTTAATTTCTTTCAATTATGACTTTAATTTCTAAGTTTAATGAGAGATTTTTACTTTTTTAGGTGGAATAAGGATAATTTTAGAACTTTTATTTTTTTTGTGACGCCAAGAGAAAGCAAGTCCAATTCCTGAATAATGGCTGATCAATTGGAAAGCATGTACGATGTGGGATTGAAGCCTATGATGCTTCGCAGTCTGATTAGACAATATGTTCTTGATGAGAAGAATCGTCCTCTCAATTTCAATAACAGCTGTTTTGAGCTGCCAAAGATGGTTTACATCCTCCAAACTCAAAGACTTTTGTCAGAATCGGATGTCCACTCCATGGATCAAAAGCTCACAAACATCTGGAAATCGGCCATCGATGAGTGGGTCAATTGCTTGGAACTGCTACTCTCTAGCGACATGGTATATTTCAATTCTTTCGTTGGGTATTTAAACATTTCCTTTTCCTGTTTTAAAATGAATGGTCAATGATAATTCAAATTTTCTGTTTTTGTTTGTTACTTCACAAATTCTTTTCCAAAGCAGTGAATTAGCTGTGTTTCTAGTTCTGAGCTATGGTTGACAAAGCATCAGTTTGTTAATTCATTACTAGCTCATGTGTAATTTTCTTTTTTTAATAGTTGAGGCCATTAAATTGTGAGATTTCTTTGATTCATGAAAGAGAAAGGGTCTAATTCATTTGGTCTTCTCCATTTTATTCTGGTTCATTCTTAATGATAAATTTGTACTTCTACTTTCAAAATTTTTATTACACCCAATCTTATTTTAATTCAATTTTATGTAACTTTTTCTAGTCAGATAAATGTTGGCTTGGAATCTGTCTGCTTGGGGTTACTTGTCAAGAGTGCAGTAATCAACGTTTTTTGTCTTCATACTCTGTTTGGCTTGACAAGCTTCTATCACATATTCAGGTATATAAAGTTTATGTATGAACATATAGTTTTGTTTCTGTCTACACTTTACTTTAACTTCCTGCAAGCGGGCTATTGATTGTCATGTTTGTTTAATTTATTTTCTAAAGACTTCTGCTGTGATCATATTTTTCTGATAGCTGGTAGTGGTTTATAATTATGATAATTTTTTTAAACAGATATTCTGCTTTCCTTTTTTTTGGGTACATTTAGTATCATGTTTTGATTTATGAAACATTGCAGTTTTACCATGTTCAAGTAAATTAGGTTTTAGGGGAATACATTTAACTTCTTGTATTTCAATTGAACCAATCTAAATCTGGTTTAGACTAGTGGTATAAAAGCATATGTAGGATTTGCGAAAAATTTGTCTGCTAATTGTGGATAAATTTTGTTGATGAACTTTATTTACCATGATTCTTTTGTATGGACACCTGCAAGATGTGCTGTTGTCTGACTTTGGACTACTTTGAGACAGTGATTGAAGATTAAATATGGTGGTATTCTGTTGTCTCTGAGGATCCAATATATATACAAAGTTGAAAAGCTTTAGATGAATATTCAAGAGATTAATGTGAGGGAGTGAGTACCTGTGCACTATTTATTTTACATGCATATTGAGACAAAAGCTGTAGGTGATGATGTGATGTCTAGATTGGTAGAGATCAAAATCAAATGGTGATTCTGATTTTAGTTGGATTACATGTTAGATTTTCTAACTTGGTCTTTTATGAGTATTATAAGATAGCAGGTTAGATCTGAAGCTTGTAGGATTGGTGCTAATGAATGGTGATTTTTGGTTCTTATGCTGTGTAGAGGAAAACAACTGTGGGATCTTTGTTGCATGTAATGATCATGGCTTGTCCTTAATATTTTTTGAAAACTTGGATTTATTTCTACATTTAATGTGTTCTTTTGTGTATACGTGCTTGTGGGTGCAAGCATATTTTGTTAAACTTTTTTATATATATTTTTTGATGTAACATGACATGCCATGGCATGTCATATTCTTTGTTCCAAACAGCCTCCAGCAGATTCTCAGCTTGTGAAGATTGCTTCTTGTTCCTCACTATCAGATCTATTGACAAGGTTAGATATTTGTTGTTCCTGGCCATGCTAAAACACATATTATGCTTAGGTACTTACATATGCATTCATTAACATATATGTATGTAAATGTCAATACATTGGTTTATATAAAAGCATTAAATATTTTTGCTGTTAGTGGCTCTGAATCCTGTAGCTATCCAACTTTTGTTATTACTAATTCAAAATGAGGGAAACTACTGTATTCGATGATTAGATAATTAATAAGAACATTCAAATTCATATTTGATGTGGAGATGTAATCAGTATAATAAAGTGCCAAAGGACTGTCGGAACTAGTCAAGATGTGTGTTTCTCGGTGTTGTATTTTGGATTAATGAAGAAAACATTGCATTGAAAGGCACACAGTACGAATCATTATACAAGGTAGTTCCTACTAAAACAACCATCTACAAGATCCAAAAATTAGCTGGAAGAACTAATTCTATTGACTTTTATCATGTCTGAACTAGAATTTAAGCCTCTCCAAGCCAATTGATCTTTAACCAAACTTATCATTAATCAAATTAATTATTAGCAGTTCATACAACAAGGAGGAAAGCTGTCTCCTCAAAAAGCAACTTAACAAAAGATGATGGACTTGGACTTCTGCTTCCTTTTAAAGAAAGCATCTCTTAGGAAGAAATTTCTCCTTTTTAGAGGTTTCCAATTATTAAAGTCCTTCCAGAATACCGATCCAAGCAGCAAAAGAAAAAAACAGCTATCTCAATTGTGGCCTTTTTCCTCCAAACTGCTTTCCCATGAAAAGTTTTACCTCTTCTAGTATTATCTTTCATAAGTTGCAGATAGAACAAATTCACCTCAAAGCTTCCTCTTTTTGCTGAGTCTCCCTCTAGGTGTATCTTTCCTGTTCCCAATCCATCTATTGTTATGAAACCAATCATAGAAATTGGTGAAACTTTGCAGCTCATCCTCTTGCATGTTTCTCAGAAAATGAAATTTTCATATCAACTTCTCTTTAGATATTGACATTGGCTATCAGAGGTCTCTTTATCTCTTCTGAATATAAATAACTCCTAAAATTGATCTTTCAAGGGTTAATGTCTGCAGCAAAACATGAAAGAGATAGTATGCTTACTGGCCACCTCAAAAGAAACATAAGTTAAGAAGTCGTGCCATACTTTTCTAATCCACTTCTAAACACTGGTATCATTAGAGGTCCCTTGCCTCCTTGTAAATCCAACCATTTTGTATCTCTTCATGCTTAGTAACTACCCCAGATGTCCCAAGATTTTCTTCTCTTAAGATAGATCTCCAAAGCTGTTTTTGAATAAGGGCTTTGTTTGTTTTAGTTGTTTTCTCTTGCTTAATATTGAAAATGATATTTGCTTCAGCTGCGTCTAGTTGTGATAGAGATTGTTCTAAACAACAAATTTCATTGCTCAAAGTTTATTTATGATGTATATCATATTTACAATTTTTGTAACTTGGATAGATTCTTTTTTACTGAACTAGATTGGCTAGATTTCCAAAGAAAGATGGGACCTTACATACTGGGAAGCTTGTCCAACCTGTTTTGAAGCTCTTAAATGAGGATAGTGAGGAGGCAGTTTGGGTATGCTGCAAATTTCTTAGGTTTTTTTTCCTTCTGCTTTGCCTATCAAGCTTGTTTAGATAGAAATTCCTAAAAAACTTTGTACTTGAAGTTTGATTATGTTTTATTACTTATTAAAAAAGAATTTTTCTTAAAAACGTATGAGGTTTAGAACATGTACTATTTGTGTTAATAAACTTCAGTTAGAGGTTACTTGTTTCTTCTAGCAAATGAAAAAAGTTTTCGAATAAGGAAGATGGTAGCTTATATTCAAGAAAATGAAAGGCATTTTTTCTTTCTTTCTTTCTTTCTTTCCATTGCATGTGTAGTTGCATGTATCTAGAGGCAACTTTGGTTGAAAATTCATTTTTAAACTTGGGAGGGATCAGGTGTATATAGTAAAGTACTGACTTTCTTCTATCTGCTTGTCTTTTTTGCTTTCAAGTGTTATTTATCATCCTTGTTTTGCCATGTGCAGGAAGGGGCATCTAGTTTATTATATACCATTATAACCTTCTTTCCGGCTTCCATGCGTCATTATTATGATAGGGTGAGTTTATGCTTATCAGAAGACTTCTGACTCTCAATAGTTGTAAGTAATATACAAACCTTTGAACACGAATATGTCCCAACCCACACATATTAGTGTTGTATCTAACGCAGACATAGACATGCTTCTGATACAGTTGTATACTTATCAGATATAGAGGCATGTAGAGAAAAAGTAAAAAGTAATTTAGACATGAGGTGACATACATTGAGGACACAGAATGTGACAGCTCATTGAAGGGTTGTGCTGGTGTTGGGAGGTTACTGGCAGCATTGGGCAGATTTCTATCAAGTGAAATGGAGGAGGCTGGCTCGTATTTTTTGGTGATAGTGAAATTATACCTTCAGAATTAGGAATTAAAGAGTTTTTGAATAAAGAGGGAGGACCAGCTTGATAGTTTTGCTGGTTTCTGTGATTGAGGTGGAGTTTGGGAGGCTGTGGGGTTAGAATGTTAAGAAAAGGAAGATATTGGTGATACGTGTGGTTTTTGGGCTTATAAATGGGTGGAGTCTCCATGTTTGTTCAGTTTTTGTGCCAACTTTGGTTTTTCTTTCAATTTTGAAAGAATTAAAATAAGTTCAAGTTTTTTTGGGTCAGATTTTAAAAACTGATGGGCCTTTATACTGTAATATAAACAAAGCCATAGACACAAACACGTAAGTTGTTGTTAGTTGAATCTTTTTATGACAAAAATATATATGTTTTGTTAATCTTATTTAACAAAATAAAAATTTATAAAAGATATATTTTATTGTCATATCCTGTCTTTTATATATCTAATCTTTTGAAGAAATTGCAGTGTCAGTGTCTGTCTTGTGTCATGCTCATGTCCCATGTCAATATCTGTGTTGTGTAGATACCAACACAGGAGCTGAAGAAAACATGCTACCGACAAATAAGAAGCTGCACTAGCAGGACACTGAAAAATTAATAATTTAATGTAATTTGTGGAGCCTTATTTGTGCTTTATAAAGTAAACAAATGCCCAAATTTGGTTACATACAATTTATACACATTTGTCAAAGGAAAAAAAGAGGAAGAAGGGAGAAAGGGAGGTTGATATTAAAGAAGTGGAGAGAGTGAACATCACTTTGCCTTGTGGATAGAAGATTAATGTTTGGGCTCTATATATATTTCTTAAAAATTTGATTAAAACTGGTCATACATTCGCAGCTGTATATTCATGGCTGTTTATTTTATGATAACAAATGTTAAGAAAATAACATGATGTCATTATCTCCAATATGGATCCATGATTTGACAACTATTCCTTCAATGTGTCACAGAAGTTGTGGTTATTTATGAAAGTTTTCTGATCCTTATACGTGGCTACCTTAACCTAGAAGTATGAATAAAATCATTGTAGAAACTTTGAAAATAAAAATTGTTTGTTTATTATGCCCTAAATGACGTGTGGGGGGCATATATGATACTATGATTGATGCCATCATAAGGTATTATTGGTTCAAACTGATATGGAGAAAGCTCGGCTGTTGTAGTAAGCAAAGAATAGAAAGTTTTGTTTCAACTGGGTTGCACCTTAAAGAAAGCATCAGATTTCTCCTGCTAACAAATTTACAATTCATTGATCTATAATTTTTGCAGGTGGAAGCTGCTATTGCTTCAAAAATTCTTTCAGGGAAATGCAATACAAAAACATTAAAGGTAACATGTTTCTTTTTTTCTGTTCTATTCAATGTTGGCATGAAATAAAAGAAACAAAAGGTAGCATAGCTTGGACAAGTTTTGATCCATTACAATTTTTTTTTCTTTTGTCCTGTTCAATCTTCAGAAACTTGGTTATTGCTTAGCATTACTCCCAAAATCAAAAGGAGACAAGGATAGCTGGTCCTTAATGATGCAGAAAATTTTGATATCAATAAATGATTACCTCAATGAAGCCTTCCAAGGTGTAGAAGAAGGTATAATTTAACATCTTCATGTATAAGTCGTTGACAGGCTTTAAGGGTAATAAGTAGGTGATTTTGCTTTGAATAACTTGCAGAAGCTAAATCCAATGAAGCTAGGAGATTATTGGTTCCTCCGGGAAGAGAGCTGCCATCACCTTTCGGAGGTCATACCTCGTTAGAAGGGGCCTCTTGTAAGGCAACAAGGAGTTCTGAGAGATTGCCTACATCAACTGTCTCTACTCTGATGTTTTGCTGTTGTAAAATGCTTACGAGTTCATATCCCGTTCAGGTATGTTTGTAGGTTTTCTTTTATTTAAAATAGAATTTCAGATGCACATAAATGTGGCTTTATAAATTAATATGTTCGTCAAGGATTTTGCTGATTTCTTTTTTTTTAAGCTATAGGTGCATTAGTCATGTTTTTCAGCAATTATGTATGTTTTATTTAATAGGTAACTGCTCCAATTCAGTCGATGTTAGCTCTTGTTGAGAGGGTGCTGATGGTTGATGGTTCTTTGCCACACACCATGTTGACCTTTGTGACTGCCATGCAACAAGAGCTAATTTGTTCAGAACTTCCAATCTTGCATGAGTACAGTTTGGAGCTTCTCATTGCAATTATAAAGGGGATGCGCAGGTAAAAAAAAAACGACTTTCATTTACTACAATGTTTCTCAGCATTCTAGAAAAAAGTAAGCATATATGAACTTCATTTTTTTTTTCTTTTTTTCTTCTGGTGTTGAGTCTTTGATGTACTATGCTTCAGTATACTGTGGCTTTACTTTTTTGTCCTTTTTAATGTTAACCCTCAATTGTAACTCTTGCTTCCATTGCTTAAATAACTAGTTGAACTTTTGTAAAATACCTTCCGAATAGCAGGGTGCTGATTTTGTGTTTCTTTCTGATATGATTCTCTTTGGTTGAAGTTAGAATTTTGGCCTTGTACTGTCTCAATTTGGCCGTTTTTGTCCCTTTACATCAATTTTAATAAATTTAGTTCTTACACTTTTATTAAAAGTCTATTTAAGGTGTTAAGATTTTGCCTTTAATTTGGAGGATGTAGCATTTTGGTGATGACGCAATATGTTGAGGTGGATTAACTGTCTAAAAAATTCGTATTTTACGTTAATTAAATAAGAATTAATTTTTAAAGAAATTTAAAAATAGTAATTTTTATAAAAATGTTTTTTTTTTTTTTGGTGTGTGCCACATGGTCAAAAAAATCAGTTTGACTTGTCACACCATAAAAAAAAAGCCATATGGTCGAATTTAACTGCAGAAGTTTAATATCGTTATCAATGTTATTAAATGGACTTTTACTAAAAGTCTACGGGTTAAATTCATTAAAAGTGGGGTAGAGGGACTAAACATCACAATTGAGATAATAGGACTAAATTTAAAAACTTTGATGCTTTCTTTATGCTCAAAATTCTTTGCCAGACTTGTTACCGGGATCTCATAACATTTTTTTTTTCTGATCAAAGTATCAAGCCCTGGTATTGTGTAAGTAAAGAATTCATCTGTCCTGGGAGTTATTCGCTAATGTCTTCTTACCATATACCGTCTGACTTTTCTGTGGGCAGTAATAGACCTATTGTAGTTGAGTTTCCTTGGAAATTTAATTCCAAGAGTTTAATTCATTAAAATTGGGGTAGAGGGACTAAACATCACAATTGAGATAATAGGACTAAATTTAAAAACTTTGATGCTTTCTTTATGCTCAAAATTCTTTGCCAGACTTGTTACCGGGATCTCATAACATTTTTTTTTTTCTGATCAAAGTATCAAGGCCTGGTATTGTGTAAGTAAAGAATTCATCTGTCCTGGGAGTTATTCGCTAATGTCTTCTTACCATATCCCGTCTGACTTTTCTGTGGGCAGTAACAGACCTATTGTAGTTGAGTTTCCTTGGAAATTTAATTCCAAGAGTTAAATTCATTAAAATTGGGGTAGAGGGACTAAACATCACAATTGAGATAATAGGACTAAATTTAAAAACTTTGATGCTTTCTTTATGCTCAAAATTCTTTGCCAGACTTGTTACCGGGATCTCATAACATTTTTTTTTTCTGATCAAAGTATCAAGCCCTGGTATTGTGTAAGTAAAGAATTCATCTGTCCTGGGAGTTATTCGCTAATGTCTTCTTACTATATCCCATCTGACTTTCCTGTGGGCAGTAATAGACCTATTGTAGTTGAGTTTCCTTGGAAATTTAATTCCAAGAGTTAAATTCATTAAAATTGGGGTAGAGGGACTAAACATCACAATTGAGATAATAGGACTAAATTTAAAAACTTTGATGCTTTCTTTATGCTCAAAATTCTTTGCCAGACTTGTTACCGGGATCTCATAACATTTTTTTTTTCTGATCAAAGTACATAAAGGCCTGGTATTGTGTAAATAAAGAATTCATCTGTCCTGGGAGTTATTCGCTAATGTCTTCTTACTATATCCCGTCTGACTTTCCTGTGGGCAGTAATAGACCTATTGTAGTTGAATTTCCTTGGAAATTTAATTCCAAGAGTCGTAGTTATTGTGATCTACCAATGATAGATCAATATGGAAGCTCTTTGAATTTGGTCTTATGAGTGATCAATGAGGTGAGGCTTGATGTTCTCATTTATAATAACACCAGTAATTTGAATAGAAATGGAAGAATAATGCTAAATGAGATTGGCATATCATTTGTGTGTTGAAAAGTAAGCAGTGTGGAGTAGATAACCTTTTCTTTTTTTAGGATTTACCTTTTAAGCTTTGCTGCCTGTGCCTTTTATTTAAGCAGTTTCCCACTTTCTGGATATTTTGGAGAGTGGAAGAAATGGAACCTATTCCCAAACTAGTTTTAAGAAACTCATCTCTACTTAGTCTCTTAATCAGGATTAGAAGCTGGATCCTCCTAGGTCCAAGGAATATGATCATGGTTAGTCTTTGGTGATGGGACCTTTGAAATAAGGGATCTTTATGTAGTTTTTGATTTTGGTGACTTGGAAAATTTCTTAGATTAATTCCTATAGGAGAGGCGCTTATTTGGTTTTATTGGCCATGCTTAAAATTCAGGTTAACAGTTTAAGGCTATCAGCTTTTAGTTTGAGTCAAGTATTTAGGATTTTTGTTGTACTCTTTATTTGCTTAATCCATTGGTGTATAAAGTATTTTAGAAGTATTTAAGAGACTAATAGAACATATCTTTTCTTGGGACTGAAATTAGTCTTTTAAGTGTTTTGGGGATCTGGGACAATGGTTGTTCTCTGGTCAAACTAAATGAATCAAATTGGGAACAAAAGGACAATTTCCTTGTAAATGCAAACCATCTCAATCCTTCACTTACATCTATGTTGTATGTTTACTTTTGTCTATTCTTCTTTGAAATGAAAGCTAATTACATTTTCTATGTCCTTTATCTTTGTTTGTCTGTGTGCGTGTGCTTACATCTTTGTTATTAAATACTAGCTCCATGTTCCATATGTTTATATCTTTTTATATTTAGTATTGTTTCTGCTTATCTCTCTGTTTTATTGTTTGTTTATGTGCTTATGCTTATTCCATATTCTATGTGCTTATATCTTTCTTGGCATTGTTTTTTGGATGATGAAGAATGCCATAATAAAGTGGGCATACCTTAGCATATATATAATGTACACCGAAATTCTAATAAAATTAAAGAAATTACAATCCTTATAATTGATTTTACTCATGTATGGCCTAGCCTCCGCTCACCACATTGTGCAACATGGCATGACCTCAAGCCCCTTTTTTTTGCCTTTTTTTTGTTTGGTTTCTTTTCCCTTCTTATCTTTATTATTTAGAATTTTTATTTTTTCCAATTTTTTTGAAATATATTTTTTTAATTTTTATTTTTTGATGGTACCCACTTTATCAAGCTTTTTTTTTTTTTTTTTTTTTTCATTTTTTGACAATTTTTTTCCTTCTTTTAAAATTCATCATTGAATAAATTTTGTTTCTATATGGATCTTAACTTGGGTGCCATGTGGCACTTTTTTTTTTTTGGTTTTTTAAAATTTTTTATTGCTTTTTTTATATATTTTATAATTTTTTCCATTTAAATTTTTTAGAAGTTAGACCTACCTTATATCAATCTTTTTTTTTATTTGCCTTTTGTTCTTTTTTACAGTTTTATAAATATTCTTTTTAGATTTTAAATTTCTTTTTTTATGAGATCCACTTGATATCAAAAATATGCCACGTCTTTTCTTTTTGCTTTTTCATCTTTTCTTTTTCTTTTTTCTTTATTTTTTCTTTTTAATTAGAAAATTTTATTGAAAAAAAATAAGGGATGTGTACACATGGCACTAGATTTCACTTTTTTGCTTTTTCTATATTTTTTTAAAAATCTTTTTAACCAGATAATTTGCATTAAAAAATCAGTAAATAAATGATCCCTGGCATGCGCAGGCCTTTTCTAGTTACAATTAAAGATATTAAACTCTTGAAGTAATCATCTGCTCGCTCCTTGCCCAAATTTCATTTTTATAAACATTCTAGGAAAACCCTTTTTTTGTTGTCTGCTGCTATTTTGTTAACGAATTTCTTTATATCTCTTTGTTTTCTTTCTCCATTTTTAGAGATATAGTTAGCCCTTGTATATTTCATGCCTGTATGATTTATATTGCTTGATCTGAAGAGAGCATACCCTTTATTTGTTACTTGATTTTATTTGCAGTCAACTGTTACCACATGCTGCATACGTTGTTAGACTTGTTACGAGATATTTCAGGTGTGCTCTGCCTGAAATGAGGATAAAGCTTTATTCAATCACTAGAATGTTGCTTATATCAATGGGTGTTGGTAAGCAGTAATTTTCTTTGAATATCTTTTTAAATTTTCACCCCTTATGCTAAACAGATGCCGTGTTGGTACATTGAATTTTAATGGTATGCAGGGATAGATTGATCTGTTTTCCGCATGTCAGTTAGGATTATAAGAGTTGGTATTGCATTAGAATTCATGATTTCTCTGCTGTAGTGGTCTTCTACTGTCATGGAAATGAGCTTGTTTTCTTTTCAATCAGGGATGGCTATATATCTTGCACCAGATGCCATTGACAATGCATTTAAGGATCTAAATTCTTGTAGTGCTGAAGATGTTGAAACATCCCCTTCAAACATAAGAGCTTTGCCCCATCCTAGCAATAGGAAAAGAAAACATGGTACTAGAACTGAATCTCTTGAGGAGATACAAGATACAACTGGTTCAGAAGTGGAAGCAGCCAATGCAAATGAAATAACACCAATTACTGTAAAAATAGCTGCACTTGACACTTTGGAAGTTCTTCTCATGGTGGTATGTGAATTACATCTCTATTTGCAGAAAATGTATTGTCATTTGCTTCAAATCATGCTTGAGAGAATTAAACAATTCTCATAGCAATATATCTAGAATAAATTGTCATAGACTAACTTTGTAGAAAAATAGGTGAACTGGTTTAGAGGTTTTAAATCATGTAGAAAATTTTCAATTCCTAGAATAATAGAAATAACAGTTTTATCTTTAACATTTTCATATAATGAGAAGAAAATACATGTATACATACATATATACATATATATATATTGTTTCTTTTACCTAATGTGTGTAGGAAAATGGCTATTTTATTTATTCTCCATAGTTATGTGATATATGAACCGGAATTTTTTTTTAATTTTTAATTGAAGTATATATATATATATATATATATATATATATATATATATATAACCCTATAAATTATAGATACAAAATTGATAAATTTGAATTATAAACAAAAATAGTTGAGGCAAAAGAAAATTGCTATACCATAGTATTTACTCGTTTCATGTTGCATGTTATTGTTAGATATGTTTAAAGACTTTTTTATATTATATATGAGTATACAAATAGTTAATTGCCCAATCAAGTGAAAAACACTTCTATAAAAAAAAGTAAATAGAAAAATGTTTGTTATACTTGTTTTTTGTGTGTGTGGATAATTTTACTTTGTTGATCTTATAGCAAGTATAATTGAAGTCATCCTTGTATGTATATATCATATATATATATATATATAAATTTGTGTGTGTGTGTGTGTATGTGTGACTTTTTCTTTTTTTTTTCTTGCTTTGGAGTTGGAATTATATCTATAAGATTCAAAAGGAAGTCCACAGTTTCATGGTTAATATTGGTTCTCTAGTATGTAATGAATTTAATGCTTTATGTTGATTTTTCAAAGGGTGGTGCTTCAAAATCTGAGAGTTGGCGATCAAGAATTGATAGTCTTTTGATAAAGATAGCAACAAATTCTTGTAAAGGGGGATGGGGGAGCGAGGAAAACAACATTTTCCTGCCTTATGAATCAACCTCAATATGGGCAGATTTCCAGCTCTCATCATTACGTGCACTCTTGGCATCATTCCTTGCACCAGCTCGTGTCCGCTCACCATATTTATCCCAAGGTCTTGAGCTTTTCCGTAAAGGTAACTACTTTCTGCACGGTAACATTGTTTCTTGTTTTTCCTCATCAAGTAAAATGACAATAAAAGCACATTAACAATGCTTTTGGAGATGGAATATGTGGTACCAATTGAATGTCTCCTTTTAGTGAATATTGAAGATAATTGGATGTGTTTTTTTCTTACTTAGCAAAAAAAAAAAAGAAGAATGCAAGTGGTGGAAGCTATATGAAAGCATAGACATGCCATGCACCCTCATATTCCTGTGCTGAACACGTGTTTGACACGGCAGGATACATTTAGAACGTATAGGGGCATACCAAAAAATTAAAAAAAAAAGGGGTCAAGACATGTTCAAGAGATGTCTAGACACTGGATAAAAGGTTTTTTTTTTTTTTTTTTTTTGCATTTTTTCCTCAAATCTAGAATCAACAGTGGAGTTAAAAACATACTAATATGTTCTTAACATTATTTTTTACAGTGTCCTTTCCATTACCAAACATCTTTTGTGAAGAAACTGATTATATTTGAAATTTTCGTAACAAAGGATTTTTGTAAAGAACTGATTATATTTTGAGTGGAAAGTATCGATATTTACATTTCTTGAATATTGTTATGTAAAAAATATAAAAAATATTTGTCCTGCCATTCTTATGTCTTAATGTTTTTAGAAATTGTAGTGTCTCCGTACTGTGTCATACTCATAGTACATGTCTGTCTTTTGTGCTTCCTAGGGTGGAAGTCAAAGATGCAAGGTGTTGTTAATAATAAATGATCCAAAGGACTAGGTTTCATTGGTGCAAGATTTTTGTAACTGGGTTTCTTAGTTGATGCCCAGCTCTACTAAGTTTTAACTAGCTCATTCTGAGCTCAAGAATTGCTGCTCAAATTTGGCTCCTTTGTACTGCTTATTGAGCTCCCAGTTGAGATCAAGCTCTATGGCTTAAAGCCACTTAGCAAGGGCAAAAAGCTTACTTAGGCCTTAAAGTCCAATAAATAAGGAGTTAAAATATTGGCCAGGGCCTTCCATCATATTATTGGCACATAACGATTCTGTTGGTGGTATAAAAAATGTTGATTATGTTAACTTGCTATTGAAACTGAAAAAAATGATGGATCCTCAAGCATCTCTCCTTCTCTGCGTGCATATGCACATGCTAGCATCCTTCCTTTGGTTTGCAGTAGTTTTTGTGCCATACTTCATACTTCTTGTTGTTTACTGACTGTAATTGTATGCTTCTTCCAGGTAAGCAAGAAGCCGGAACAAAGCTCGCCGGATTTTGTGCTTATGCTCTGTTAGCACTGGAGGTGCTCATACATCCAAGGGCTCTTCCACTGGATGATTTCTACCGTGCTTATCATAACTCTACTGATGGAGCTGGCTGCAGATTCCAAGAAAATTTGTACTCCAGTGGTCAGAAACAAAACGCCATGTTTTTCGACGCCATTCAGAGAACAGAATACAGTGCTCTTGAGTCACATGATGATGATCTTTATGACAGATGGCTTCAAAATGAAAATGAAAGCATCCCTGTTGACAACATGAAGGATAAAACATCAGGACCTAACTTGGGAGGGAAACCTTGTGCAAATGAGTCATCGCTTACAAATATTTTAGAGCTAAGTGAACAAGAACCACCACCAGCAGCAACTAATGCAGATGTGCAGCAGCTAATGGTTCAACCCGGGTCCCTTCAAGAATCAATTACAAAGTCTCCGGAAATTATTTCATCAGCCAAAGGTGTCACAAGTCCTGCAGTTGGAAGAAATCCTGAAGCCACTGAAATGGAATTTAAGAGGGTTGTTTCTGCTCGTGATAATGTTCATGGAAGCACTTTGTCAACCTTATCAAATGCTGAGAAGGGTAATGCATCTGATAACGTTCATGAAAACACTTTTTCAACCTTATCAAAAGCTGAGAAGGGTAATGCATCTGTGGCACATTGGAAAAGTGACTCATCTGACTCCTTTCCTGATATTGTTGATGCTGACCCAGATACTGATTCTGACTAAGAAATAGGGTGTGAAAGAATATATATTGGGAATTTTGACCGCTCTGAGCATTTTTGTACCATGTTCTTAGTTCTTCTTGGTAATTGAAAATAAAAATAAAATTTTAAAAAATATATGTTTACAAATATGAAAACAAAAAAAGTAGTTTTTAATTATGAAAACACTGGATGCTCAAATAGTTTTTCTTTTTTTCCTTTTTTTTTTTATGCATTAAGAAGTTGGTTCATATTCAAACAAATTTTGAAGTCATTAATTAATAAATATATATTATATATTTATAATTAGAAGCCATCAATATTAATTATTTCTATAAGTATATTGTTTTTATCTTTATATATATTGGGCATTTTGAATTATTGATAATCTCTTTTATCTTTTTTTTAGAATAGTTTATGAAATTATTAAACAAAATTTAAAAGTATGAAATTAAGATAATGTCATTAAATATTTTATTTTTATTTTTGTAATCATTCCTCTTTTTAACAAAAATTGTGTAGTGATATCAAATATATTTTACTATTTTGCATTAAAAAAAAACAAATTTTTTGTTCATTAAATAAATTTTCTAGAAACCAATAACTATTTTTCAAAATATAAAAATTAAACATAAAGTCAAAAAACATTTCTCAAACCAATGTAACTTTTATTTCAAATTAGTTAATATTTAATTAATAATTGAACTTGAAATTAATTCTATTCCTATCAAATTGTTGACATCCACATTGTAGAACCTCTTAATTAAAAGAAGTAATAGCTTTAGATATGATTAATCTCTAATTAATGCTATCATAAATGGATTGGTTCAATGGAGAATTAATTAGGTGTGTTTTTCTATTTCAAAGGGTTAATTAATAACCGTTTAAGCTAAATGTGTTTTTGGTGCTTATTTAATAATAAAATATGAATTTACGATTTAATTTAATTGATTTACAAATTTTTTATAAAAAAAATCAAAATATATATTTAAATAAATGAGACAATTGAATCAATTGATTGAGTTGAATTGAAAATTGATCTTTTTATTGTCTAATTTGATTTTAATCAAATTAATTGTGTGATTTTTTTTACTAATATTTAGTTTTTAATATTTATGAATTAGTGGAACCCTAATAATTCTTCACAATTTTTAAACCTATATGATGTAAGTTAAAAGAAATAACTCTTTTAAATGAGAATTAGTAGGGTATGAGACGGGTAGAGAGTATTTTTTATTTTTATTTTAAAATTTAAAATTATATTTATTTTATATTCATAAGATATTTCAAATCTATCTTCATTCATTCTCGTGAATATTTAATGGTATGGATAATTTTTACACTTGTAACTTTAAAAAAAATAAAAATAAAAATTTATTTTTTTAATTATTTAAAAAATTTAGTTTTCATATTTATGTAATTTTAAAAATATATATTAATATATATTTTAAATAAAAAATATATTAATTTAAATTAATCTAAAATAATAATTTATATTATTTAATAAAAATCTATTTATTAAATATATACATATATATAATATAAGTACTAATATATCTCCATTTTTATATTTTATAGTAATTTTAAAATTATATCTATCTTTATCCTTGTTTTCATTCATGTAAAAAATGACCAAAAAAATTTTTAAGAGACATAAAGATTTAATTTTGAACTAAGCTTCTTCCTTCTCTCTTATAATAAGGATTTACCACCTTAAAAAAAAAAAAAAAAAGTGGGGTCTAACTAACCAAATTGAACTTTTGATCTAATGAAATGAATTTGAACCGTCCGATATATTAAATCCATTAAAGAGAGTTTAACCAATGAAAACCTCACGCGTGGTAAACATCATCTTCACACCAACTTAGAATAGACCCCGTACGCCGTGAAAACCATGAATAATTTCACGGGCGCCAAAAAATAAATCTAATGGAAATTACAAAAGAGGATATCACGCAAATCTAACGAAACTTTTTTATTATTTATTTGTATTTTTTCTTTTAAACACAAAGATGGAGACGCCATGAGTTGCATATAATAAAAAAAATTCATTAAACAGCTTCATTGTTTTAGGTGTTTTTAAGTTCAATAACGAGATTAATTTGTACGAAATTGAAAATAGTAATAACGTTAGATTAATTATTATAATGATAAAATTAAATATAATAATAAAATTAAAATAATTTATAAATATATATTATTTATATTTATATTTATAATTAAGTATTATATTTATATAATAAATTATTATACTATTAAATAATTAATTAATAAATTATAATTTAATTAAATGATTAAATTCAGAGATTTGAATGTAGACTTCAAAGTTTTTAAACTTCTTCTTTTTCACTAAATTAAAACTTCATTGATTATGAAAATATATGATTAAAATAATAAAAAATTCTTGAAACTTTATCATTTTGTTTATATAATTTTTTATATTTTTATTACATTCAAATAATTTTTAAATTTTTATTTTGTACTTAAATAAGTCTATAAATTTAAATTTGTATTTAAATAAAATTTTATTTTTTATTTATACTTAAATAAACTCCTAATATAAATTAATTTTTTATTTAAAAAAACCATATTTAAATACAAATTAAAACATAAAAATTTATTTAAATATAATAGAAATATAAAAATTCATTTAAATAAAAATAACAATTATAAATTTTTTTTATATTTTTGCCAAAATATATATTTAAATACAAATATAACAACAATGATATAATTGAATATCTTTTCACAGTTAATTTTTCCACAAAATCCTTTTCACTTTAATCTTAGGCCTTAATTTTCACTATAATTTTAGAAGTAAAAGATTTTACTTTTTTATAGAACTATTGAACCTTTTTTTTTTTTTTTTTTTGACTACGGTAATAGATTTGCTATCTCTTGCAAAGAAAGAAAATAAAACCTTGTGAACAAAATATGAGGAATAGGGAAACGGTATTATGCGATTTTTATATTATTTACGGCGAAAATTGTAGTAAAAGAAAACAAGATTTTAAAAATTCCAAAATTTTTATGGTTTCTCTTCGAGTAGAGAAGCCAATCCGGTGACGATCTTCGTTCCTCTCTCTGCACTCTTCGGTTTGATAGCCGGCGGCTGCCACGTGGTCACTAAAGTTGCCGGCAAATCTTCTACGCCGGAGTTATCCTCCGATGAGGCCATTTTTTTCTCGCCGAAAATCAAATCCAGCTCTCCGCAACCACCGTAATCATCTGTTTCGTCGCAATCAGTTTTAGCCGAAACGTCGTCCGACTGAGAAAAGGTTCTGGTGAATTGGGAGAGCCATTTGGCTCGCATATACTCCGCTTTTCTCCAAGGAGGAAGGTGTATGCCTTTCTTTTTCAAGCTCTGCTTAGCTGCCTCCGATACGAGGGAAACAATCTGGTCGAGACGATCCGATTTACCGACGAAGATGAACGGTAATGATTGGACGATCGCTTTGTAGGCAGCAGTCGATCTCGCCATCTCAAACTCCGATCTAAAATCAATGTCAATCAACATTCTCTCCCCGTCTACGAACACGTCTATATACTCATAATCACCTAAAATATAAAAAAAAAAATCAAATTTTCATTTCTTTAAAAAAATTTCATTATCAATTTTGGAAGAATCTAGAAAAAGGAGATTACCGTGCGGTAAAGATGGAGATTTGTTCCATTTTGATTTGCAAATTGAAGAGTTATAACCAAGAGAAATTAATCCATCGGTCACGCTCTTTCTCAAATCGTCTTTTCGCTTACAATTTTTGTTCCTTTCAACGATCATCGCCGTGTCTGCTAAGAGGTTTCTCTCTACAACACTGGCGCATGGGACAAGACTCTGCTTTTTTTTTTTTTTCAAAATTTTCAACATTTTTTTTTTGTTAAAATTTGTTCAAGAATGAGAACAAAACTGACATTTTTAATTTCTTTAAAAAATTACCTTGAGTGTATCACAAGCATCGACAAGCGATGGTCCGCCATTAATCGACTCACCAAACGCATCAAACTCATCATTGGAGCTATCATTGCTATTTCCATTAAAGCAATTACAGCGATTACGGCCGTATTTAGCCAGAGGCGACCGCAGTGGCGATTGCTTGTCGTTGTGGCTATCTTCGATGAAATTTTGAACCATTTTAGCCAAACAAACTGAACTTGGCTCGAACTCAATCACTTCATCTTTGTTATTAAACTGAGTTTCATCAACACTCGGCTTTTCCGCTGTTGATATTCTCAGAACGCTAGGAAACGGCCGATCGAAGAGTCTCTTGAGACGCGATTTAAGAAGAGGCTTGACCGGTTCAGCTCGAACAGGAACAATTTCTTTTTGTGCCTGTGAATTGATGTCGATTGGCTGAACCTTCATTGGGAAAAAAAATGTTAGAGCTTCTCTTTTATTTTTCTTTTCTTAAAACCCTGCTTTTCTATGTCTTAAACTCAGCTTAACCAGTTAATGCCGCTGATTTCTTCTCCATTTACATCCAAAAAAGCTAAATCCAAGAAAAAAAATTTACACACAATACATGAACCTCACAAAAACGAAACGGCAAAATCGATTTCAAAAATTTTAACCAAAGCCATGCTCATTAGCCAAAAAAGAACTTAAGAAGCTAATTTAGCCCAAAAAGCGTTAAGTTGTTTCGTAGAAGACGTGGCGACGGTGATCGGAGATACGATCATAGCGTACAGAAAGAAAATAAGTATTCGCCGAAATTTTCATTTCTCCGGCAACGGTGAATAGATAGCTAGAGAATTGCAGGAGGAAGATTGTTTTTTTGCTTCTTGTTTGGGAAAAAGATAAGTAGGTAACTTGGCTGACGCATTTTATAGGAAAAGTCGAAGGGTTTTTTATTCCTTTCTTTTGCTGTTAAGGTTGACTTGGACTTAGTACTTCACCTAAATTCTTAGATGGCATCCTTGTCCTTAATGACGTGGCAAATTTTATTCTGACACGATAGAGGAAATTGAAATTACTATGTTATCCTCCCCCACTGTCCCTCGCTTTATGGAGATAATGGGAATTTTTGCTGTTACTTGAGGAAATGGGATGGGGGATAAATTTGAAATTTGAATAGTGAAGGGTGAGAAAGTAAAGGGTGGTATTATGGTGTGTGTGCAGTAGATTTTGTTATTGCATAAGCATAGGATCCAATTCACCGTGATCAGTTTCTTTTTGCTAGGCACAAAATGATATACGTCCCGGTGAATTTGGACCGTCCGATCATGATTCTTTTTCTTATTGTTGATAATCTGTTTAGTTGGGCGTACATTCACATGTTACGAAAGACTTGAGCTATGACGTTTCAAGTTTTAACGGTCTGCGGGTGAGTACATTCAAGGATTTTTATTCTAGGTTTTAAAATAAAATCGAATTAATATTTTTATTTTAATTTGGTTTCTAAAATTTTAAAACTAAACCAAACCAAAAAGGAATTAAAAAATAGTTTATATAATAATAATATTTATAGAAATATTAATATTTTATTATTGTACTTGTATACATTTTTATATATTGATATATTTATCTAAAAAAAATGTAAGCTTTCTAAAAAAAATTAGAATATATATTTGTAAAATGGTTCAAGATCATACAATTATTTAAATCCCATGTATTCTTTATTCACTATTAAACTTAAATTGATAAATGATAGTAGATGACAACATAAAAGGTAGTGCTATTTGAATTTAAAGATCAATTCAAATAATTTATTTTTTTAGAAGATAAATTCTTATAAAGTTGAAATTCGATTCTTAACATTGAAAGTTGTGGGATAGGTCACATGGAAAGTGGAGTAGGAAAAGTACAATTTCATGGGAGGTGATTCAAATTGCAACCAATTTAGTTGAAATCAAATTAAAAAAAAGTATATATAAATGTAAATAAGTATTGACTCAAACAGTCATTGCTTCATATAATTAAAATTAGATAAATTAATCCCAATCGTAATCCGATAAACAAAATAAATTAATGCATGATATATGTAGAAGTGTGTAGTGTATAACATAAAAACTATTATTTTAAATTAAAATGAAGTCAAAGATAATATAATTTCGATATCAAACTATTTAGAATGCCATGTTGTTGGAAATAGAATGGATTAATGACCATATCAAGATTTCTTTACTATATGTTTCTAATTTCTATGGTCAAATTGATAGAAATATGACTTCTTCAATAGTAGTATAATTTAATAGTTATGCCTTTTTCTAGTAACTTAAACTTTTGAACTAATTAAATTAATTAGAGAATAAAGTTTTTGTTTTTTTACATAAAATTTTGAGTTAGTGCAATAAGTGTATGTTTAGATTAACTTACATATAATAGATGGACCCTTTCCTATTCTCTTAAGCTTTGCTAAGCATTACATAATGTCATAACCTTTAAGATAATTGGTTATCTATAATAACATGACATCAAAATATTCAAGTTCCAATCTTAAAAATTGTTTATCATTTTTGAAATTTGTTCACCCGATGTCTTGTTGTATTAGGAATATGTAGGATCTAGCTCCATTATTTTAATTAATCAAAGGTCATGGTTCTTTTGACTTTTGATCTAAAATAAAGCTTTAAACAATAAAAGAGGGGTTGTGTTTTGGTGTGAAATGAGAGGAAAATAAAAACCAAAAAAAAAAAAAAAAGAAAAAGGAAAAGGAAAAGTTGGTTGAATAGAAGTCGATTTGTGATTTGATTGAGCTGAGATTTTATTAGTAGATTTATGATTCAAAGTTTTACATTTTGAATGATGAAGATAGAATTTGAAACTCTTTAGTAATAAATCTAAGGTGTATTTATTAAATCACTTATTTGGTGAGATTGCTTCGATTGTCTCTCTAATTATTGATTAGTTCTAATTTTAGCTAGAGGAGAACTTTATATATCTATTATTTGATAGTGGAGATTTTTTTTAAAAATTCATAGGTTTTTTCTTCTACACTAAAGATTTTTCATATAAATTTTGATATGCTTTATTTTTCTTACGTTATTGATTGTTGTTTATTGCTATTGCTTTATTACAATTAATTATTTTTATGTTATTGTGTTTGTCACTTCAGGCCCAATATGTTATCCATTGCCATTGCGTTTATCCAAGTTGCATGTGAGGCATGTCAAAACTTAAATATAATGGTAGGAATATTTTCCTATCAGCTTAAGTTTTTAAGACAATTGATCACCCAATTAAACATATAATTTTTAAGAAATTTGGTCATTCAATTTATCAAAATAATATAATAAAAAAGGATTTTCTTCGCATTGAAGCCTCAAACAAGATTTTAAAGATAGTTCCATCCTTACATAAATTTTATTTTTCTCATTTCAAAAGAAATTAAGCTTTGAAGATAAATTTTAAAATTTAATTAAATTTTTTTTAATTTTGTTTGAAAAACTCTTGTATTTGAATCACGAGATTCATTCAATTTTGGCCATTTGCTTCTCTTTTGGTCCAAAAAAGGGGGATTTTTTTTTACTACCTAGTGTAAGTTTGCAAAGAAAACACTCAAAATATGAGACCCTTTTTAAGGAGGAAATGATAGTCCAACATTACATAGTCAAGGATTAAATTGTGACTTTATAAGAAAAAGTCATTCTTCCCTTATAGACGCATTTTTTTTTTAAAGTAAAGTCGTGAAGACAGATCTTTGAATTTTGAAAACAGATAATACCTCGTAACGAACACAATTCAATAGTCCTTGCATCAACAATGGTGCAGTCTATGGGAATTCATACTGGCCTTTCAATGAAAACACAATGCACACTCTTGATTAGGGAGCTAGTGTTGAAGGGAAATGATAATCTCACTTCTAAGAATCAAGGATTGGATTGTGGCTTTATAAGTAATGGTTACATTTTCCTATTGAGATGCTTTTATCAAAGGATAAAATTGTGATGTTAGGCTTTCAAGTTCCCAAAGCAAACAATTTCTGATAAAGTACGCAATCCAACAATCCTTAAATCAACCATTCTAGACCTAGTGCTTAGTTTTTAGGGTAAAAAAAAAATTGATTCAAGCCATAATTATATGGAAATTATGAGCGAAACGAGTTTTTACTTTTAGTACTCTCATTTTGAGTTTAGGTTCAATTTTGAGAGTTACCAAACTCGATTAATTTATTGAAATTTCAATTCTAAAAATATAAAATTTAATTCTTGCAAAAGTAGATTAGTCAATAATTCAAAGAATTTGTAGGTTTTTTTTAAAATTTTTTAATTATAATTAAATATTATATTCATATAATCAACTATTACATTATAATTAAATCATAATTACTGAATAATCAATTAATAAATTAGAACATAATAGTTAAATCCACACACAATTAAATTTCAACCTAAAATCTCAAGATTTTATTATCTAATTTTTACCATTAAACTAAAGCTTCATTGGCTTAGGACCATGGAGTTGAAAGTAAAGAAGAATGGAAATTGGGGACTTAGGTAGAAAGAAGTCCAATCAAGATTATTAAAATGAACCTGACTCTTCATTTGTACGCTTGTCTGGTCTTTATCTTCAATCTTCAATGTTGTGTTTATAAAAGATTTTAAACATATGACATTCTATAATGTATTGGATATATAATTTTAAAAAACTTAATCTTTTTTTATTGATATTTGATATTGTGAAAGTTCGAATTTTGATCTTTAAAATTATAAGTTCGATACTTTATTAACAGCTTACATGATTATTAACATGAGTGAATCTACATGTAATACTAATGTATTTATGGACATATTTAAAAATTAAAAAATTAAAAAATAAAATAAAGTAATTTCCTACACACTCTAAAATTATTTTCTTAAATACCTTCTCATTAATAAAATCGATAAATCTATTAATAATTATATATATATATATATTATAAGTGAACAATTAAAAAAAATCTTAATAAATCAATTACCACTTGTTGTTAGCAAAAATTTCTAATCTCAATTCTTAATAGAGTGTATAAACTCCAAATGATCCATTTCTATATATGTGGTGGCTAACCCCAAGTGATTGTGTTAGAAAAAACTGAAATTGCCTGTTCAATTATACTAAGTTCATGAATTTGACATACCACAATAAAATAAAATAAAGATTGAGAGTGAGGAAGGGAAAAGGAATGCGAATGATTTTGTTAGAATAAAACAAGATATATTTTAGTTTGCTTACTATACATACGAAGATTTAGTGGATCTTGAATTATATAAATATGTACAAGAATAAATATCATCCTCAAATTTAGTAATTTTAACATAAAATTTCAAATTAAAAGACTCGATACCGTGTAAGAGATGTTAAAGATTGAAACAGCAAGAGTAGACCAAGTTAGAAGATCATTTCAACAGATTCAGAAAATAACATTTGCTGCCAAATTAATTAGTTTAAATTCAAACATTATAGATGAGATAAATTAATCTCTTATCTTGTATATGGTATATACACATTAATGATGATTAATAAAAACAAATAGGTTCAAATACAAAAAACTTATCTCCCTTTATTACTAGACAAAGGCTCCAAATTTACATTTAAGTTGAAAATAATCAATAAGAATTGATTGAATTTGTAAGTATTAATTTTGTTTGTAAAATTTAAATTCAATTTTTACTATTGGTAATTTTTTTAGTAGATGATTTGTAAATTTAATGCAAATCATTGCTGAAGTTTATAGTATACTTTGATCTTGGAATGGGATAATCTCCTTTCACATAAACTTTTTTAAAAATAAAATAAAAATAAGTTCAAAGTAAAATTATGATAAAAGATAAAACAAACTGCATATGTATGATATCAAACAACCGATAATCAAACAAAGTGTTTTTTTTTTTTTTTAAATTAAAAAAAGCCCCTAGGTTCCACTTTCATCAAAACACAAATGGGGCCAAACCTACCATATTTATCTTTTTCTATTTTGAAATAGTATTTGAATCTTTTTCTTTCCTTTATGCTTTAAAAAATTGACAAGAAAGCCAAATCCCAACAATTATTGAAAAACAAATATCATGTTTCATAGATTAGAAATTTGTCACCAATCCATTAGTTTTGTGTTTCTTTTAAAGTATAATGTTGGAACTTTAATGTGTTAAGACTTTTTTTTTTTTTTCTTTTGGTTTCAAGAAAATTTGAGGATAGATAGGCTGCTCAGTCTTCTAGGTCAGAGACAACCTAAGACAAGTGATTACTGGTCATGCATTCGAGATGATTCTAACAAGTGATCAATGGTAAAACTCAAAATCAAGATCTCTTCGTCAAAGAGGACGAGCTTAACTGATTGAACCAACCACTTGTTGGTTGTTAAAACTATTAATTTCACTTTAGTGAACTTTCTTTGCATGATTTCTATTGAAATTATTGAATCTTTTTTAAATCTCAAGATTTTTCTCTCTTTAAAAAACTTTTTTTTTAATGGAACATGGACTAGTAATTTTAGCTTTGGGGAATTGATCAAATGCTTTTAATTTGCAATAGTAGTAATGTTACCCTTTTTGTTGCAACTTTAAGAATATTTTTGGTTTGGTGATTGATTTTGAGAATTGCATTGAGAAGGCCCTACCTTCATAATTGAATATTTCTGTGAATTGAAATCCTTATCCCAATCTTTATTGATGAACTGTTGGATCTTATTTTCTCCATAAACCTAATTATATCCTAAAGTCCCATAGCTTGCACCTAATTATATCCTAAAGTCCCATAGCTTGTTTTATTTAATGATCTTATTGCATACCATCAAATTAATTTGTTGATCTTTGTTACTCTCTGCTTAATCGATTAGTGGGCGCTTAATTGCTTTTTTCTTTTTCACCCTAAATTTCAGTTAAATTGTATTCGTTCTTGTTTATAAAAACTTATTAATTACGAATTTAAAATTTAATCTAATTGATTTATTAAATTATCAATTTGAGGTTTAAATTTTAATATTTATAATTCTTTTTTGTTTTTTATTTTTAAACTACGGTCTTCTTTATTTTAAAAAAAAAATTACCATTTAAAAGATAAAATGTTACTCTTTCCTTTTTAATTTTATACGAAGACAAAATAATAAAATTTTATACAAAGATAAAATTTCGTTGTTCTAAAAAAAAATCATAGTAAAAGTACGAAAATATTGCCATATATATATTGACATTGCTTAAGTTAAAGACATAAATAATGAGTAAGTTTTTTATAAAATATTTTTTTTGTATATTTATTTTAAAAATTAATATTTATTCATTAATAAAGTAGTATTATTCAATTTACTAATAATATATAAAATTTATACATTAACAATGAATCAAATATAATCTTTTATATATATATATATATATATATATTATGTTAATGTCGTGATATCACAAGACCAAACTTTGGTCATCACCCCAAACAAGCTTCCCTATGGGCTATGCCTATAGGAAAAAAACCATAAAAAATTAAAAATTAATTTAAAATTATAATGTTCAATTCATATTAATTTTTCTTTTTTATTTGATTTGAATTAAATTTAAATATTAAATATATATTTGATTTAGATTGAAATTTGAATCAAGAAGTGAAAAATAAAAAAAATTAAATCGATTTGAATTCTACTGATATAATGTTTGAATCAGTCTCAAAAAACAAAAAATTGATTAGATTTAAATTAATTTTAAAAATTTATAATACTATATATTATCCAAAAAAATCAAACTAAATTTAAACCAATATGAATCACTATCACCTTTGTCTTTTACACAACAAATTAAAACCAAATAGGGCAAACGTCCTAATGTAGTACTGACACTTCCTGTGTTATCTTTTCCCTCTGTATGACCTCAAATGTCAGATTAACATTTTTTTATTTGATACCGATATAAACTTTAGTCATTGAAATTAAAAATATAATTTTTATTGATAAACCATATGCTCTCATCTTCATCTTTTTAATTTTTCAAAGAATTAATGTTATAAATGATCATTAAATTATTATAAAATATTTAATATGATACTTAAATTTTAAAAATTTTTAATATGATATATAAACTAAAAATTTATTAATTAATGTGATACTTACTTTTAATATGACTAAGTGCAAATAACGTACAAATAAATTTTCAATTATGACATTAGTTAAAAAATTTATCGTACATGTATCATATTAAAAATTTTTAAAATCTTAGATACTATATTAAATATTTTATTATAATTTAAAAATAATTTATAACATTAACCATTTCTTAAAACATAGTCAAATCTATCTCTATGTCATTTCTTAAATTCAATAATATTACAATACTATAATCTTGCAAATCAAGACCCAACATTATTGCCAATGAAGTTTTGTCCCAATATCCAATCAAGGAAGTTTTGAAATATTTTAAATCTTAAATATAAGCCTCATTATCTGTAAACTTAATCTAATTATATGGAGATATGTCATATATATATAAATTAATTAATTATAATTGTAATTTTTATTTATACAAGATCTATTAAAAAAACCCAATATTATTCAACAGAAGTGGACCTTCATATCATTATCAAAAACCCAAATCCACTTCCATCTTCATTAGTTTACTCTTTTGTCTATAACTAGTCATCCAAAAATTGAAGCTAGTGATAGACAACCAATACCAATAATGAAGGGAAAATAGAAGAGATATCATTTTGTCAATGTATGCATCACTATCCTATTATTAATATAAGGTTTTTGCTTTAAAATAAGCTACAAGGTTAGAGATTAATTAAGATTTCATAAGCAAGGACCCAAGAAAGGATGGAAATATATATTTTTTGCTGCATAAATAATTAAATATATGCTTGTTTTGCCTTGTTATTGCCTATGTTATTTAGGCACATCCATATAGGAACTTAAAAACAATCTTTTATATAATATATATATATATATATATATATTAAGATTGAAGTTTATAATCGAAATTGAATATCATAATAATAATACCTTGTTTGTTTGTGTCAATTATAACAAAGTAGGTGTTTAAAACCATCAAAAAAATTTCCATTCTATTAAATAATGGAAATGATGACTGATGAGGACGTAAAGGTATTTGAAAAGGAAAGCTACATATGAAATGATTGCTACGTCTTTGTCCTTCCTACACCAAAACCCACTCTCTTTTTTAGGTTGTTGTGGTTGGATTCTTCTTTCGGGTATTTTACTTTTTTTTTTTTTGGGCAAAGCCAAACAGAACTTTGTAGTAACATTGTTTTATTTATTTGTTTTCTATCAATGAGGCTTAGGTCCACTTTACAAAAACAATTGCCTAATCTAACTGTTTCATGACTGCGTTCTTATAGTATATAAAGTTGAAGAATTCAACCAAAAAAATTTTGGCCCACTTGTGGGTAGATTGAATGAGACATCTACATTATGAGGCTTGGTTTGGCCATTTATATATTTGTATTGTTTTCACATTTAATATACATAAAATATAAAAATTATATTATAATCTATGTTAACTTATTAAATATTAAACATATTTTTTGTCTTTATCAAATTTATATATTATTTTTTAAAAATTTAAATTATATTATTTTTATATTTTATTTATATTATTTTTATATCGTATTATCGTATCAATACGATGATGAGATATTATATATGTTTTCTTTACCCCTTTTTCAATTGCTGAAATGGTAGAGTTGCTAATAAAATCAGAATTAGAGTTTGGCCCAGGTGTTACATAGGCTTTCAACTCCAAATGCAGAACACTTTTTTCAAGGTGTATTGCCAAATCTGAGCATCAAAATGTGGCTCCATTTAATCTTTGAGCCCACCTACTTGTCAGGTGCACTATGGATAAATCTTGGACTTTAGCAATTATGACTTGTTGGAGAGACAAAAAAACAAGAAAAAAAAGGAATAAATGTGAAGGTCTTAAATCAGTCCTCAATTGCAAATTGAAGAAAACAATGAAACAAAAAGAAAAGGCTTGCCTGCAACAAGGAGAGCATCCAAAGCCATCTTTTCTTTGACAATTGGAATGGCAGCACCTTCAATGCTCAATCTAAAAAGTGCACTGCAACTAAAGTATCATTATTTGGTTTGTACCTTACACTTATTTTTTTTTTTTTTTCCCATTTTCAGTCTTTGAACTTTTTAGTTTTTTTTTATGTTTTTGAGTGAAAATTGAATTTCAAATATTAATTGTACCAAAAGGTAAACAATATCAACAAAAGGTTTGAGGTGTTTCAAGTTTTTTTATACAATTGATAATCATTATGAGTCTTATGATTATGATATGTAACAAAATTTTTAATTTTGAATTTTAATAATTGAAGTAGTGAATTTGGTGAAATGTTACAAGGATACATTAAATACCAACATTTAGACTTAGACCGCTATTTTATTTTAGTATATATCGAGTTAAATTTGAATATTATTATAATTTAATAATTATTTAGGGTGTCGATAAATTTAATGGAGTTTTTAAGTTTTTAAATTTGTTTGAATTATACTAACTTAGCAAAACATTCACGCGTTGCCATGAGCCAAAAATTGTTTATTTTATTATATCTAAATTAATTAGTTTATATTACAAAATTCATATAATTTTTTAAAAAATAAAGGTAACAGAAAGACAAATAGAGAAAACATGTGTTTATTTCGATTAGTCTTATTTTTTTTTATGAAAGTTATATAATTTTTAAAAATATAAAAAAGATTTAAAAAATGAAAAAAAGCAAAAAAAAAATAAAAAATAACATCTCATTGAAGATGCCGTACGAATATTTTTATTAAACTTAAAATATTAATTCGTCAAATTAAAATATCAAATAATCATTTTATTAATATATATATATATATATATATAACAAAATTAATAATAAAATATATACCTTTAGATATACTTTAAAAATAGTCAGGGCAGTACATCATAAATGTTTTTACCTTGATCTTCTTTTTTCTTTAAAAAAAGAGATATGTTTCAATTTAAAAAATAAATTTGACAGATAAATCAAATTTATCGAATATAAATTATTATAATATTTTTATCAATTGATATAATTTATTGTAAAATTGATTTAATAAAAAATTTTTCAAAATGACACAAAGATTCATTAAATTAAAGTATAAAATGATAATTTTATTAATATATAAATAAAAAAAATGAATAATTAAAAATATATTTATATATTTGGCCGGATAAAACACCTTAAAGTCATTTTTAACTTGATTTGGATTTAAAAAAAAACTCAATTTAATCTCTATTTAAAAGAAAATACATCTATCAAATCTAAGTAAGTCAAAATCATTGGAATACGAGTGTTTTATCATGTACAGCCACATTGGTTTTCTTCAAAAATTGATTTTCCAAAATTTTTTGTTGATAAATATTTCTAGTTAAAAAATTAAAAACAAAAAAAGATGAAAGGCAAAAAGAAAAATGAAATTAGACGTCATGTGCACACATTTATTTTTTTTTTTTATAAAGAATGATCTAATTTTTAAAAAAGGAAGGAAAAACCCTAATAAAAGAAAAAAAAGATGAAAAGCAAAAAAAGCAAAATCTTAAGTTTGCAAGCGACATCAACAATGATGAATTTTTATCGAAAAATTTATATTATAAATTAAAAAATAAAATTAAAAAAATTAAATTTAGATGCGAAGTCAATTCATCTTCTAATATAATTTTTTTAAAAATAATCAAATTAAAAAATAAAAAATTAAACATATTTTTAATAATAATATTAAAAGACCTATATTTAAAAAGTCAATATAAAAAACTATTAAATATTAAAAAAGTTAATAAAAAAAGAAAAATAAAAAATTGACTTGATATGTTGCATATCATTGATATAAAGTGAGTCTTACAAAAACTTTTAAATGTAAAACTATTTATCAATTTTGTAAAAAATAAAAAAAGAAAAAGTTTAAAAACAAATTTTCTTTGAAAAATTAAGAAAGAAAAAAATTGGTATAAGTGAATCTCACAAAAAAATTTTAGAAAACATATATTTTTAAAATATTGAATATAATAAAAAATTAAAAAATTGAAAAAAAATAGAACCAAAAGATCAATTTAAAAAATTGGGTCCCATACTTTTACAAAATAATTTAAAAATACATGTGGATTCCACCAGTTAAAAAATTAAAAATAAAAAACATCGGTTGAAAAAAATTGGGACCCGCACTTATATATATATATATATATATCCTACATCTTTTAAAAAGTTTTTACAAAAAAAACAGATAAAGCCTACAATAAAAAATAAAAATCAAGAAGCCACCACGTGGAAAGCTATATGGCCAACATGTGACGACGTAAATTTTCAGCATTTATATGGAAGAATTATTATTTGGTTATGAGATGTGTTAACTCTTAACTAAATAATAATCAAATGTAGTGATGTAATTCAAATATAAATTATTTTTTCTAACCAAATTTAATTTAAAAAAGTAACTCTCAATCATCTTATTTTTACTCCACATTCTTTTCTAAATCAATTGATCAATATGAATCTCGAGAGTGGATGGTTGAACGTCATCCCCTTGTCCTGAAAGGGCTTGCTATCATGATATAAGCGTAGGGTTGTAGTAGAAAAATTGTAAGTGAAATGCTACCTAAGCATATATACCTAGGACACACATGTTTGCAAGTTCTTAAAATGGAGGTTTTCCACAACTGCTCCTCATCATCAGGAAAAAAAAATGTTGAATGTGAGATTTTTTTACAACTGCTCTTCATCATCAGGTAAAAAAAAAAAAATGTTGAATGGGGCCTAGAATGATTTGGGTCAGATTTAATCAAACTTAAAGCAAGGGGCCCACTCATTTGTCATGGTTGCTCACTTGTCAACCTAGTTTTGAAGCCATGAAGGAGGTTTGGCTTTATTGTCACCTTTTCTTTTCTTTTTCCTTTTTTTTTTTTTTTTTTTTTCATTTTCAACTGGAGTTGGGTTGATGCAATTAATTCAGAACCGTGAAGCTTTCGAGCTCTGGTCTGGGTCAATGCTTTAAAAATTTAGTATCAGCTGTAGGTGTTGCTGTTCAATTTCAGGTGATATTAAATGCCTGCGAGAGTTGATGAGATTCAAAACAACACCGAATTTGACTTAGAAACAGAAATTCTAGTTGAATAATAAAAAGCAAACATACATAAGCTACGTTGCCTTTAAAATCCTAAAATATACTGAAAGAGAAAAACCCAAGAAAATTACAGCTCTGCCTTTCAGGTTCAGGAATACACTTCAGAAAACTATGAAAGTGAAATAAATGGATTATGAATTATGCTGGTAAGACCCATCCCCTAACACCATAAGACATCTGAAGTGGAAAACTGGGATGTGCCGACAACGTAGATTTGGTCGTTGTCCTTGTTGCTGAGAGCCGTGGGCAGTAGTTGAGTAAAAACAGGACCAAGCTCATGATTGCTCCTAATTTTCCTCTGGCAGTAACTTGCTTTCTAAAAGTAATCAAGTTTGTAACTAATAGTGAAGGATACAGGAACTTTCATACTCAGTCTTTACCGAACATTCATGACTTGGATGGACTGCAACATGTCTGAGACAGCAATTACCAGGTCACCTGATTTGATCATTCCCCTGGCCTTGAGTAATGAGAAGGTTTTGTTAGGGTCGCTTTCCACATCATCGGAGAAGCTTAGACGGAAGGGTATCAAACCACACTGTAGGTCCAGACGCCTCCGGACAGAAGTTGTGGTTGTCAAAGCAAAGATGGGGCAATCTGGTCGACAACGTGACAGGAGAGATGCCATGTGGCCTGTCTTTGTGTAGACCAAAAGGGCATCCAGCTCTAAATTGTTAGCTGCAGATCACAACCAAACTCACATCAAAACCATAACTAAAGAAAAGCTTACTCAAAATGAAATGTTGAATATCAATCAGCTCCAGTTTCTTGAATTCTATAGCTGAGCTGAACAAGGGTAGCCACTCCCATCGCTGATAGTTGACGTTGCATCATCTACTCATCTAGGCCAAAAATTTTTGCAACATCTTTTGAGAAAATTAAAATAGAGAACAAGACTGGATGAAAACCAGTAACATGAGGGGGGAAAAGAGAAGGCGGAGGAAAACATTGAGAAAGAGAATGCTACTTAGAGGTTTATTTTCTCCAAGAAATCCTACTTCAATTCCAAGAAGTTTTCTAGAAGCATTAGTCCTACTTCAAGTTTAGAAGGCTACCAAGGGTTTCAAAAAGAGTTAAAGTACCTGAAAACTTCAAAACTTCAAGCTGTTAAAAGATTAAACCGTAAATATAAAGGGCAATTATAAATTAACCAAAATAATTTAAAAAATGAAGCTATCTAACAAAAATCCAGGTTGATTGCATTCCCAAAATCATTACTGGAATAAGAATTATTATTATATTAAATAACTCAATAAAAGCAATAACCTCATATTGAAACTAGGGGTGATAAAGGTTCGGATAGGATCGGATTGGATTCAGTTCAATTTTTTGGATAATATATAATATTATGAATTTTTAAATTTGATCCAAATCCAATTGACTTTTCCTTAAAGCCGATCCAATCCAAACTGAATTCTATCAGTTCGGTTCGGTTTATCGGTTTTTAAAATTTTTTTTATATATTATTTTAATATATTTAAATAAATTTAGATATAAAATAATTATTTTTATTTTATAAAAATTTAAAATATACATAAAAGCTAACAAAAATATATAATTTGGTTATGTTCGTATTTTTTTTTTCACTTTTTGATTTGAACCTAATATAGACATTTAATATCTGAACTAAATCCGAACCAAATGAGAAAAAACCGATCTAAATAGAACTTAACACTTCAATTTTGAATCAGTTTTCAATTTTCTCGGTTTTTTTTTTTCTCACCTCTAATTGAAACAATGAATTCAAGAAAGTTGTCCAAATCATCCAAATGCCTAAAACATAATCACACGAAGAAAGAAAAAGAAGAGATAAATGACATGAACTTACAAAGATTCTTTCCATGAAATACACCCTACCAGGATAAAGAAAATTTTGCCTAAAATACTCAGAGGGCAATAACGTGCATACAGAACGTGCAAAAAAGTTTTAAAAGTCTCAAGATGTAGAAGATTCTTTTGACTTTGGATAATAACCAATTCAATGAAGAGAGAAGAACATAGATACAGATACATAATGCATGCAGATAAAATTTATACATGAATGCTTGTGCAAACACATAATTAGTCAAATATATTACAGAACCAAAGATTCTTACCCATCTTGGCTGCAGAATTACAAATCTCTTCTGAGATACTATCAGCAAATGAAGTTCTTACATCTGGCAGTTGCATAGCCTCATGGCGTTTTTCCTCCCTCCACCACTTTTCTATTCTCACACTAACACTTCTTCGAACAGCCAACGCCTTTCTGGGTACTGCCCCATAGCTGAATCACTGGAGAGCAATAAAGCATCAGTTCACTGCCTCAGAAACATCAGCAACTTCAGCTCGGGTGGGCTTAGGGTATTCAATCATTGATTCAAGTAGCTGGGAGGCAACAATTGCTGGCTTATTTAGTTGCCTGCATAGCCGTATGATCTTCTGCTGGGCTGATGGAACCTGTTCCAATGGTATCTGAGCACCCAAGTCTCCTCTTGCAACCATAGCTCCATCTGATGCTTGAATAATTTCTTCCAAGTTCTTTAATGAGTCAATACTCTCTATCTTTGCAATGACAGCTATGTCACTGCACAATATTGAGATGTCATTCTCAGCAAGAAGAAAAAAAAGATTGATATATGTGTTACTCATTTCGGAACACTAGTACTTATGTTACTAAAAGAGTATTCAATATCAGTCTAAGTTTCTAATTTGCTACTGCTGAAAGTGCACATGCATGTATGTTAAAAGTAGAAGCTCAAAACCTTTATATCAGAATTTACCACAACCATTCCATACACTGAGATTACAAGGCAATGTATAACACTTACCTACGATGTGACCTAGCAGCAATGTAGCTTTTAAGATAATTAATTACTTCAGCAGATTTGACAAAGGATATTACAAGAAAATCAACACCTTCTGCAATCCCAAAGTCGAAGTCCAACCAATCCTGAAATAAATTAAAGCTCGATCATGTAACCAGGCATAACGTTTTTGTTTCTAGATAAGTGCTTCACCAGAAAAACCACCATGCGGGCAACAGAGAAGAACAGAAGGTAATTACATGAATGTTACATATAATGAGGACACACGCTTTAAATACTCAAACATCCAAGTTTCAAAAATGACGAGAACCTACAGAATAAACAGCAAAATCAGATCCCAAAACACCAGAGATGGGGTTGAATGAGTTGGATTTGCTCTTCTACCATATTTGAAACAGACTTACATCTATTAATTATGAATTTTGTTTATTAACTTTTTGCATATCCTTGGACTTGTTTTTACAACATTACATAAAGTGATTGCTCATCATTGTATGGGAAAAGAAAATGCCATATAAGTTGACTTTATTAAAGAAGCTCAAGACAATGTTTAACAAGTTGAATAATTTAACACC
The DNA here is from genome assembly GCF_002303985.1 of Durio zibethinus. Next base: position 12,936,820 of record NW_019167849.1, on the reverse strand, counting down.
AATAAGTAGGATATAGAGTGATTCAGACAAACACACAGTCAATTCAAAGAGACTCTAAGTCCGATAATGTAAGTAGTTCCTAATGTCCAATTCCATTGTCATATATGTGACCAAACACGAATTATCGATACCCTCAGATGAAACTATCTTTCAAACTAGTTAAATCATTGAATACCAAGTACTAATAAAATTCAAAGAGCAAAAAAGAGAAAAAAAAGTAACAACCTTGGAAGAAATGGTAGGAAGCATAGCATTACGCTCGCGAACAAGACTCCCATCCCTCCAGAAAGTCAAATTAGCTCCCGGAAGCAATAATCCCGGATCAGTACACCTACACTTAACATCAGGACCAAACTTCTCAGTCACCTCAAATCTCACCATTTCACCATCAACCAAAAGTTTATCCCCAACTTTCACATCTATATACCAACATCAAACAATCTTATTTGAATCACCAATAAATCAATCTGCTTACAATAACTTCTTTCATCTAAAAATTAAGATTACAAACCTTCCGCAAAACCGTCATAATTCACATTAATTGTACGCTCTGGCCGCGGTGAATCGAAAGCTCTAACACTAAATGTCCAGATTTCACCATCCTAAAATAAGAAATAAGTGATTCAAAATTAATAAGTTAAAAAAATTATTATTATTTTTTAATTCTTTTTCTTTTGTACCTCAGCTTTGGCGGAGGCAGCACCACCAAGATCTCCCATGTGAATCTCGCTACCTTCAGTATCCATCACAATAGCGACGGCGAAGCCTTTCTCTTCGTTAAGTCTACTTACCCGCTCGATCACCGTTTGATGCCACTCACGCGTGCCGTGGCACATGTTGATTCGAGCCACGTTCATGCCTCCGACAGCCAACGCTTCCAGCTGCTCGAACCCACACGTGGCCGGACCAATCGCAGATTAGCTTCGTCCGCCTCGAGCTACTAAATCCATTCTCCTTCAGCTCCGCTTCTGTCACGGCGTCCACCTCTATTGCCCCAGCCCCCGAATCCGACGGCGCAAGAGAGGGAACCGTCCCCACGTTTTCCAAAACCCCCGCAACTCCGCTCTGGCCATTACCGGAAGCCAGGACCTGCGATAACGATTTCTTGGTCGAGATAGAGTGTTTTTTGCGAGGGAGGTTGACTACCGGGAACCGGGGATAGGACGACGCTGGGAAGCTTTGGGAGAGTGAGGTAGGAAGCACGGGAGGGAGTGAAGAATTGGAGGGACTGCGACATTGTTACCGGTAAAGAAAGAGCTGGCGGTGGCGGGAAACGTACAGAGCAAGTGATTCCGAAGGCGGATAAACTGAAGAGAAGAACCGTGTTTTAAGCTTGGGACATGTCGCATAGTGAGCAGCCAACTGACAAAAATAAACCTTTTTTTCTGCGGTTTGCCAAACAGAGCTTCGAGGACTTCTAAAACATTGGAGTAATCTTTTGCTTACGTGGCACTTTTTGGTTGGCTAAAAAAATGGGATTAGAGGGGACTGAGGCTTTCGAATATTTAGGGTAGGTGGCTTTTTAAAGGTTTACGATGAGATTGAGTCACTGGAGTGGAGCTTTTTAAAGGTAGCAATTTTTTTCCTTTTTTAAAATTACATGACAGCCCTATAATATTAATCCTCACTTTTTATATGTGTTTAATTTCCTATTTTTGGTGTTTCCAAATTGCTCCATTTAGGCCTTCTTTTATATATTTTATTTATAATTAAAAATTTGCTAATTTTTTATGCTTTTATGTTCAAATTATTATTTATAATAATATTTTATATTAAATGTATTGATTAATAATTCATTTGATGACTAACATGCAATGAATTTTTTTTTAAATTATATTAAGAAGACAAAATCTTAATACAAGTAAAAAGAAATGAGGAAATTTAATTTAAAATCAAGTCTTTGATATTTTTTCAAGTACTTTTAATTATTAGGTTAAAAGCTTGGGATAATGAAATGAAAATTATAACTTACTTAAAATGATAATCTTAAATGTTTTTAGAATATTTGTTAATAAAAGTTTTAAATGTTTTTAAAAAATATTAATTCTTAAATAACAAGATATTATAATGTAACTTTTTTTTGGTATTTGATCATTAATAAATTTAGAAAATAAATTTAAATTACATTTATATGAAAATTTTAGACATCTAAAATTGAAAATGAGAATATTGATTTAGGACATGGAATATTGGTAATTAAAAGTAATTAAAAATAAACTTAAAAAAAAGTAACTAAAAATAATTCAAAAATAAAATAAAATAAAATAAAAAAGAATGGCGAAGTGGCCACGTAATCAGCACTAGACATGCAGGTCATCAGCAACCGTGTCAAGGACGGCAATGCCCCCTCAATCCCTCTCTTGTCCTTTTTTTTTTTTAATCTTTATTTTCCCTTCTCGTCCCCGCAAACAAATTCCCTCTTTCTTCAAACAGATCGGAATTTCTCTTGATTCCCCCGAAAAACCCAATACTCTTCCTTCACGATCCACGTTAGTCCTCCATCGCCACCGTCCATCATACCTTTCAAAGTTTCAATCCAGGTAAAAATATGGAATTTTATTTTATTTTTGTTAGATCCCTTTTTTTGATCGATTTAGGACATAAAAGGTTTGATTTTTATTTTTAAAAGGAGCAAAAGAATGGGGGCTTTCATATCGAAGTTTTGGTTTATGTTATTTCCCGCAAAGGAATACAAGATTGTGGTGGTGGGGTTGGAAAATGCAGGCAAAACGACGACGCTTTACAAGCTTCACCTTGGTGATGTTGTTACTACCCATCCTACTGTTGGTAGCAACGTTGAAGAGCTTGTTTATAAAAACATCCGCTTCGAGGTAATCTTTTTTCTTTTTTGAGATGCTCCTCCTAATTTCTCGATGATTTAATTTTTGGGTTTTCATTTTTTAATCTTTTTGTTTATTTAATTTCGTGGAAAGTGTTTTTTGTTTTTCGAAGAATTTGGTAGATTATGGTTAAAAATTCAAGGGACCTTTTGGTTTCTTCCAAATGTGTATTGGTGCATTACTTCAATGGTTTGAATCTTTCTTTTAGCTTTTGGTTGTTGAAAAAAGTTGAGGGGTTGAATCCAATAGGTTTAAAGCTTTAAAATTTATTGTGTATTTTACATGTGATTATATAGCCATTGGAATGTGATGTTTGCTGACTGTGATCCGTGGTAAATATCTTTTTGATTGTGATTTTTTATGAGTTTTATGAAATGAATCCTCATATTTGAAATGAAGCTAGTTAGAACATAGCTTTTGATACTTAGGAATTGGCTTTTGGAAGTTGTTTGATGCATAATCTTAAGCTAAGGGTAGCTATGATTTCTGGATAGGATGCCTCGTTTGAAGTAATCTTCATAATGGTTCACCCGAAACTTAGAAAGCAGATTGTTGTTGTTTTGCATCAGAAGAGCTATATTTATGTTTATTTGGGTATAGAGGTTATTGTAAGAAATAGATGAGTATTTAGATATGCGATATGCCTTTGGTTGTATGATGTTAAGATTATATTGAAATGGCACATGAATGAGTTTCCATGTATAATATGTATCTTGAAGTAGAGAAACAGAGGCACATTAAATATGATCAAATAAGCATACTGCCTTTGTTCACTATGTTGATTGGGTGGATTTATTCTTACTCCGTTGTTGGTTTTCCTTTATATTTAATTTTATTTTCCAAATTGAGGTACTCTTTCTTTCTAATTTAGTTCTCAAATTACTATAATATGAAGTGACTTGATGGCAGAGTGCAATTTAGCTAGCAAGTATTGACTCCATATCTCATTGATCTTTTTCTTGCTATGGTCTTCAGATTGTCATTTATGAAGATTGTATTTTCAGGCAGTCCTTTATTATGAGATTCATCTTAAAGAAAAAAAAATTGAGACTACAAACTTGATTGGACATAGCTCTATATATTCTTTTCCATGGAATTGTGTGCTCTAAGCTAAAAAGCGGAAGAGAGTACAGAGTGCAGTGAGGAGGTTGAATGTGATTCTTTTATTTAGATTTTATGAATCTGCTTGGAACCTAAGTATTTGTATATGCCTCAGGTCTGGGATCTTGGTGGGCAAGAAAGATTGCGAACATCATGGGCAACATACTATCGTGGAACTCATGCTGTCATTGTCGTGATAGACAGCACTGATAGGGCCAGGATCACCATTATGAAGGATGAACTCTTCAGGTTGCTTGGACATGAGGACCTACAACATTCTGTTATACTTGTCTTTGCAAATAAACAAGACCTAAAAGATGCAATGACCCCGGCTGAGATCACTGATGCCCTTTCACTTCACAGCATAAAAACTCATGATTGGCATATCCAAGCCTGCTGTGCACTTACCGGAGACGGGTTGTATGATGGTCTAGGGTGGATCGCCCAGCATGTTACAGGGAAAGCACCAGGTTGAAAAGGGGGTGATCAATCAAAGAGAGTTCATTCTTCATACATTATGGATTCAGATGACTGAAAACAAATTCCACCTTTTGTGTACCATCAACTGTATTAGCATTTCTCATTAAATTTTGTAGATTGTTTTCGTATTTCAATTTGCCTGAAGAAATTGGCATTTTCTGCACGATGAAGCTTTTCATTTTAACATTAGACAATGAAGAACATGTTGCTATAAATAGGATTCAAAAAAATCGCTGTAAAGTTGTCATTTTCTGCACAATGAAATCTTTCATAAACATCTGAGATGACTATTACTCTTAACATTTGTAACAACTTTGAAAGTATAAGCCTCTCCAAATTAAAGATAATAATAATCAAACTTTTCAAATCAGCAACAATGTCACAGTATCCAACATTTGCAACCTTGAGCTTCCTGGGGGCCTTCAAACCATTGATCCCATAAGGGATTTAGAGGGCCATTTGTTCTGTCAATAAACAATGACCAATTTCAGGAACTGTAAGAAAAGTCTTAAAAAGAATTACTGCAAAATTGAAATGAAAACAGGGATGTTGAAGAGATGTATGTATGTACATGGGGAGTAGTGGATCAGGTCTACTTTCCACAATACTCAGCATCCTGTCACGCATAATAAAAACAAATTTGAATCAGCTTTGCCCTTAATTTTCTTGCCAAGATAGCAAATGCATACCAAGCATTCTTCATGCTTACTCTTTGCATGCAGCTGATGCCTTATCCATCTTTTCTATCAGCTCCAGCTCTCCCTGTGTAAATCGAACGTTATGGAACATCAATAAAAATAGTAATTAGTCTAATATTTGTAGTTGGATCAGATCAAATGATAAGAAACTCATTGGCAAAAATAACAGTTTATTTTCTAATCCTAAGCATCTATGGTAAACTACGAAGCATCAACTGAAGGACCTTCTCCAAATGATGGCTGCATTCAATATTTTCCACCTTTCAACATACAAGACTGTATTGTATACAGTTATTCTCAGCATAAAACAGGAAAAAACAACTTAGTAATTCAAGCTAATCTGCATCTTCAATATTTCTCAAATATGTTGCTAAGCTGGTACAAACCGAAAATTTTCAAGAATGCTTCATTTATTTCAGCCAAAATCATTTGGTTCTGGTTACAACTGACAGAATAAACAAATTCCTACAGAAGTAAGAGAAAGCAACCCTAAACTGATTAACAAATTAAGTTGGCCGTTCCAATCTACGAAAGAAAGAAAAACACAACCTAATAAATATCTAATTTAACCAAAGAAGTTTAGAAAAATGCTTCAATAGTAGCTGCACATGGACAATAGCTGGAAAGACAAAGATGTAAAGCAAAATCAAAGGAAAATAAATCATAAAAAGAAGTGGAAGCAATAGTAAGAAGAGGGAATTAAAGGAAAATGACAACTATTAAAGTGCCCTGAAAACATGAAAAAACAATTTGTACAATTGAATTTTGTTCCGCTCATGCTTGGAGTACACACACACACACAAAAACTAAAAGTAGGGGTAAAAGAAGGGAATGGAGAATGACTATATATTTTAAAAGCAGCTCTCTTGGAAAATATTTTACCCTGCAATGTTTTCATGGGTTTGGACCAATCAAAATACTTTTCCAGAAATTTTCAGGAGCTTCTTCATAATGGCAAAATCTTTTGAAAAACAAACTTAAACTTGAGATTGTAAGAAGTCAAACACTCTTATCTTTATTCCTTCCCTAATTTTCAGCAAAAAAATATAAAGCCACTTAAAAAGGAGGTACACCTGAACCCAGAATGATAAATTCCCTCCCTCTTGCAAATGGATAGAAACTAAGCAGTAACTTTTCATGGATAAATCGCAAGGCTCATACATAACAGTGCTAGCTTCTCCTTGCTGAATGCATATTTTATCCCAATAGACTATAACTGTAGAATACCATTGTTTGTTCCCAAAAGTTAAAAACAAACTAAAGCCAAAAATGAATCTGAATGGAACAAAGCAAATTTGAAGGGTGATGAGGTGTGAATAAATCATTGAAAGTGAGCACAAATTAACCAAAAAAGGGCTCAAAAATCAAATTTTAGGCACCGGAGACCTATCAACTTAACAGGACTGCAAGTTCTTAAAGTCATTGTACCTCAAAAAGGTATACCAGCACATTAAAGTGGTCAGCAGACAGATGCCTTAAACCTTAGGGCTTTAAGATGGGCTACTGACAATTACGACTTCGCAGCTGAGAACAGTCAAGATAGCAGTTGCAGCAAAGGAAGAAGGAATTGAAGTCAATTTGAAACCAGTACAGTAAGGCCCTTTTGAATTAAACCAAAGAAGTTGAATTGATGGAAATGAAGAAAAGCGCTACTGCAGTTAAGAGAGTTTCTTTGGATAGCTGTAGGCTTAACTTTATTGTTAAACCAAGAGGCCACCTATGAACTGAAGGTGATCTAAAGCAATACTATCTACGTCCAACTTTTCCGGATTTAAAACCCCAAATCGATCAATAATTAATTCCAGGGTGTCCTTGCCTGTCTAGCAAAAATAAAGTGAAAATAATTCAAGTTCTGGCATAAGATAATTTCTTTGACAGTAGAAGGATTTAATTCAAGGTCTGGCATTGGCTCCATGTCCAACTTGAAAATTCCACAAAAAAGAGACAAAATTCAGCTGACTTGAACAAAGACAAGAAAGAAATAGGCAATTGAAGTCAATCTGTCTACAATAAATAACACACTGCACCACTCACAACATAACTTCAAGATTTATCATTTCAAATTCAAAGAGACAATCAGATAATCAATCCAATCCAAAACAATACAAAATCAAACACTCCAAACAAGAAAACCAACATTTCAATGGCTAAAACAACAATCCAACAAAAAAAAAAAGATCTTTTTACTAACCTCTAAGAATCTAGCTTCTTGCTCTAGCCTTTTGACTTCAGCTTGTATCCTATGCTTACCTCTAGTATCAGCTGCTTGAAAAGATTGAACCCGCTGGGGAATCTGACTCACCACGGATTGTGACCGACCCGATTGCATCTCCTTTCTAATACAATTAAATACAATCCGAAACAACTAACAAACAGAAAAAGAAAAACCCAAAACGCAAAAGCTTTAGTTTTGGACAAATTACAACCTTTGAAGAAACAAAAAAGAAGAGCCAAAAATAGAAGCTTTTTCAGCTTGTTGTATCAGAAAAAACATGAGAGCAGAGATGCAAATAAAGATGTCCCAGAAATCTTCATGGACCCCATAAAAGCTGGAACTTAGTCAACCAAGTACGTCTCTCATTGAAAACAAAAACAGCGTACCCACTTCCTTCTTTTTTTTGGCAATGAAAAATGGATCTGTGGGAATTTTTAGGCTGAAACTGGAAAAACAGAGTCGGGTTTTTCTTGATTTATTGGTTTAGTTTTAACACCTCTCTGTTTTCGAATGAAGGAAGAAAAATTAAAGAAGAAAAATAAAGCTGGTACTCTTTTTTTCTCTCATTTTCCACCTTTTTTGTCTCTTTCTGTTTTTTTTTTTTTTCTTTTTATTCCTAAAAATTTCGTTTTACTCTTCGCTTCTGGGATTATTTTCTACTTTCAAATCTTAAAATTGCTTGTTTGGGGCTTGGGGTTTCACCTATTCAATGGAATTTGATTCCTGTTCTTTTATGGATCCTGGTGTAAAGTCGATTTAATTTTGAGCTTTTAGATTTAAGTTATATTAAATGTTAGTTTAGTATAATTTTATATTAAATTTATTTAATTAAATTTTGTTTTATGATTAATTAATTAATTAATTAAATTATTTAATAATATAATATTTAATTATAATTATTAATTTTTTTAACATTTATAATTTTAAAAAAATTAAAATAAATGATTACGATGATGAAGAAACCAAAAATTTTGTTGACTGAGTAGCAATAAATTTCGTTTTAAAAGTGAAAGACCAAAATAATATTTTGTCCAAAATTCAAGGATCATGCTGGTATTTTATTTACTCTAATTTCCTTTAAAATATATTATTAAATTTTTTTTTTGCCAAGATTAAGATTTCATTTGGTAAAGGCTTTTATTTTTTTACTATTTAATTTTAAATTTAATTTATTTTCTTAAAAAAATAAAAAAAATAAAAACTTTTATTATATGGACCTTACAAGTTTTCAAAAAGAATCCCATGAAGAGATTAAAAAAGAAAACTTTTTAATCGGAAAAATAGAAAAAAAAAAAAGAATATTGTGTTACGTGAAGTGGGCCCCTGTCTTTTTAATTGTATTTAACACTTTAGTACGTTGCGCGTGACTGAAGCGGCGGCGGTAGGGCCACGATGCTGGACACATGGAAGTTCGTGGAACGTTTAACACGTCGCCGTCTTCGTTGTCGCGTAGCACACAGGGTTCTTAACTAAAAATTTAGGCGAGCGTGTTCATTTTGTCTTTTACGTCCCACCTTAACTTTTGCAAAGTTGGCTTCTTGCCTGTCTCCGTTGACCACGTGGGCGCGTTCACATACTTGTGTCATCCACCGTGGCTTTAACAAAAAGTGCTGGAGGCTAGCTTTCCTTTTCCTCACTCTGTTTAACCCAAATAAAAGGAGTTTTTAATTGTAAGTTGTCAATTCAATTCGTATACGATATTTTGATTTGATTTAATTTTATAAAGTATATATTTTTTAAGATTAATCTAGATCTAATTTTATAAAATCATATTTTTTAAATTGAATTTTGAGTCTAATTAAATTTTAAATAAAAAATTAGAGTAAAATTTTAAATAAATTTATTTTGATCTAATTTAGTATATATAAAATATTTTTTATTATTTATTTAATTATATATATTTTATATTATATATATTTAATTTTTTATTTATATTTAAAAAATAATATTTATATTTTAAAAATATTATTTTCTTAATTTTAGGTTTTATATAATATTGAATCATGTCAAATTTGGATATAAAAAATAATATAAAAAAATAAATTAAATCGAGTTCAAATATTAGATATATAAGGTCAAGTCGAACTAGAGGTGAATAAAAATTTGATTCGTTGTCATCTTTAATTTTAAATGATAAATTATATTTTATTATTATATTTAAAATTAATAATTTTAAATATGATATAATGATATAATATAAAAATAATATAATTTAAAATCTTAATAAAAATTATATATAAATTTAAAAAATAAAAAATATTTCGTGTTTGATATGTTAATACATTATGATATAATTTTTTTTAATTTTACATATATTGTGAATGAAAAAGACTCAATTCAAATATACAAATAATAAAGTCTAACCATATTCATAAGGAAGAGAATTGAACAATTGTAATTTTTTTTTTTTAAAACTGTCATGACTTGGATCTAAGTTAATAATCCTAAAGTCTGTCTTAAGTCTTCCTCAAAGACAGACATATTGGTAAAAATTAGATAAATGTTTGAATCAACCTTTAAATAGTTCACCTAAAATTATAGTAGTTGTTTAATCTTTCCTAACAAACCCATATTATATTATTTAAATAGTCAAGAAATCTCATTAAATACAACAAACAATATTACAAGACATCAACACTGATCAACACAACAGGAAAGCACATGCAAACTCAAATTATTATATCTTACAACTGATTAATTTGTTGTCAAAGGAACAGATTTCAATCAATAATATCCAACAAATCCAAAGAGAGTAATAACTTTTTATTATTATTATTATTATAAATTAAAAAATATGAAATATATTATGTTTTTGCTTATTTTAAATAAATTATTTACATCACTGTGGGATAAAAAGAAAATCATGTTCAACAGTAATATTTATAGACCTTTTCATAAGTTAGGAGATCCGTATGACTCGATTTGGGTTGGGCATGTGGTAAGATTTTTCAAATTCAATTCATTTTATGAAAATAATTAAATTATTTTTAAATATAAAAATATTAATATAATATATTTTAAATATAAATTTAATTTAAATGAGTAAGTCGTTAGAATGTTAAGTAGCAAGTTTGATTAATGATTTAAATGATATATTAGTACTCGTAAGTTATTTGAGTTCGATTTAAATAAAATTCGAATTCGACTCGATTATTATCGAGTCGAGTTCGAGCTTAAGTAACTTGATTTATTAATTGAGTTGAATTTGAGAGTTCTTATAATCGGTTCGAGTTATTAGTAAGTTTAATCAAATTTTTATATTTTAATTATTTTAATTGATAAAATATCTCGAATTCGAATTTGAGTACAAATAATCAAAATTTTTTCAAATATAAGAATATGTTAATCGAACTTAATCAAGTAAACTTGAGTAGCTCGATGTTTATTTTGAGTTGAACTTAAGTTAAAAAAAATTCAATCAAGTTCAAATCGAGTTTCACTTTCAAATTTGAAGTCAAGTTTAAGTTCAAACTTAGTACTATATCAATTCAAACTAAATCGATTATACCTTAAGTTTGACTCAATCTATGGACATAATGTGTTAAAAGAATTAGTTAGGTGTTTCTAATCATGGTTTTAATAACTAGATTGACCAAACTAGTGGATTTAACCTAACAAATAGAAAGAGTTATTTATTTTTAAATGTATCATTTTCTTATTAAAAATGTATTAAATGTAAAAAATGCTTATCAAATCAATGTATTTGATTTAGTAAAACTTTAACAGTTGAATCCTTTCCTACCACTTAGAAAAAGTATTCTTAAAGTTGAAAAATATTATTAAAGAATAAATAATAATTTAAATAATAAAAACCTACTCAAATGAAGTTCTACTTGATCAAATTTGATTGGTCGAATGACGTTCAATTTTTTAATCTACTTTTACATCGAACAAGACATAGGTTCTTGATTCAATTAATCTGATCGACCGATTTGGTTGGGTTCTTAAAAAAATGATTCGCCAAATAAAAAGAAAAAGGAAAAAAAGTTGGGTGCTTAAAGAACTTTAAAGGGCTAGTGGCCCATGCCCCATTGTAACTTGATCCTCCCTTGTCATCCAAAGTGTTGTGGAGTTAAACTTCGCCTATGCCTCGTAAGACTGGAGCCATTGACTACATCAGTTTTGGGTCTCAAGAAGAGAAACCTTTGTTTTGTTAAAGGTTTTGTAAATCCATCTGCTAATTGGTTATTGGTGGAACCATATACGACTCTAAATGCACCTGAGTTGACACGTTGTCGAACAAAACAGTAAATCCAAGGCTAGATGCTTCATTTTGGAATGAAAAATAGGGTTAGAACTTAAATAAATAACATCGATAATGTCACAAAGAAGTTGAGGTTGTTGATTTGGTGGGAAGTGAAGTTCTGTCAGCAAATTTTTTAGCCAAAGAATTTCTACAATACGATTGGCTATAGCTCTATGCTCAACTTTAATTGAAGAACGAGCCACTGTTTCTATTTAGCGGATTTCCAAGAGATGGGGTTGCCACCAAGAAACAAAATATAAGTTGTTGTTGAGGTCCTATCATCCAAGTTTCCTGTCCAATCAGCATCACTGAATGCAGTGAGGAGAAGAGAAGTATTCTTTTTCAGAAAAAGATCATGATGAAAAGTGCTTTTTAAATATCGAAGAATCCTTTTCAGACTAATCCAATGTTGTTGGGTAGGAGAATGCATATATTGAGACACCATGTTAACTACATAAGCTACGTCAGTTCTAGTCAGAGAAAGGTACTGTAAAGAACCAACCAGTTGTCTATCTGCAGTAGCATTAGATGGATTGGTTCCGTCATGAAATTTCAGTTGAGTATTAAAAGCCATTAGTGTGACAGTGTCCTTGGCATTAGACATAGCAAATTTATTTAGAAGATCTAGGATATATTTATGTTGAGACAAACATAAGCCTGATGAAGTAGGAATAACCTCAACTTCTAAGAGAAAATTTTGAGCACCAAGATCTTTGAGAGAGAATCTTTGAGAAAGGTAAGCTAAAAACTTATCCATAGCTTGCTGATTGTTCCCTGTAACTGAAAGGTCATCAACATAGACCAAGAAATGAATCAAATTTGAATTGTAAGCATAAACAAATAGAAATGCATCTGAAGTAGAGTTTAGAAAGTCACAAGACAAGATAAAACTACCTAATTCTTGATACCATGCCCTTGGAGCCTGTTTAAGATCGTATATTGCCTTATTCAACTTGCATACATGAGTAGAATGATTTTTATCAATAGAACCAGCATGTTGAGTCACATATTCTTCATCTGTTAAGGTGCCTTGTAGAAAAGCACTATTAACATATAATTGTTTAAAGGGCCAGCTAAGAGATAGAGCAGTGCAGAGAATAGTTTGTATAGTTGTAGGCTTAATCACTGGACCGAATGTTTCAGTAAAGTCTAAACCTGATTGTTCGTGAAACCTTTGGCTGCCAATCTAGCTTTGAATCTATCAATAGTGCCATCAGCCTTTCGCTAATTCTGTATACCCATTTGTTGCCTACAATGTTTTGACAAGAACTAGATGGAACTAAAGTCCAAATACCATTTTTAACTAGAGCATTAAACTCAGCTGTCATAACTTTTCTCCATTCAGGTATTTTGATGGCTTGACTCACACAGATAGGGTCAGTAGCAGGTGGTAAAGAATGCTTGGACACTGTGTGAGCCTTTTTATTTTTAAAAATGTTATGCTGAGATGTAGTTACAATGAGATGTCTTCTGACTGGTTGGGTAGGCAAGGCTGTGGATATAGAGTATTGTAAAAGGTGAAAGCTACATTTTGGTGTTTGTAGTAGTTGTATGAGGAGAATGAGTATCATTACCTGATGAATTTTCTATCACTGAAGTTACATTACTGGTTGAACTAAGCACATAAAAAATAACATTAGAACCTGAATCTATGGGACAGGGGATCACAGTAATGGGAGCATCAGTAGCAATCCAAGATAGAGTAGTAGCTTAGTAAACTTCTGGCAAATTAAAATTCAATTTTTCAAATGGAAAAGAATGCTCAATGAATTTAACATGTCTAGAGATAAACACTTTGTTGGTGGATGGTTCCAAGCACTCATAAGCACTTTGATTTGTTGAGTATTCAAGAAACACACAGGATTGGGATTTAGGTTGAAGTTTGTGGTCTTTGTATGGTTTAAACCAAGGGTAACATAAGCAAGCGAAAACCTTTAATTTGGAATAATTTGGTGTGGTGTGAAACAGGATTTCATAAGGTGATCGTTGTTTTAAATTAGGAGTAAGCATTCGGTTTATGAGATACACAACAGCTTGAAAGGCATGAGACCAACGTTTTTGAGGCATGGAGGCTTGATAAAGAAGAGTTAGACCAGTTTCAACAATGTGCCTATGCTTTCTTTCGGAGACACCATTATGTTTAGGTGTGTGAGTTGGGGTTTTTAGGCGTTTAATTCCAAAGGTGGCAAGCAAATTGGACAATGCTTCATTTTCACCTCCATTATTAGAGTAGACGGACATAATTTGAGTGTTGAATTGTTTCTCAACAAGTGCTTTAAATGTTGGAAAAATATGAGACTTGGCAGATTTATTTCGAATTGGAAATAACCAGGTAAATTTGGAAAAATGATCAACAAAAATGATATAGTAAATATAACCATCAACAAATTGAAGCCTTATAGGACCCCTAAACATCAGTGTATAATAGCTCTAAAGGTTTTGAACTAGTAATCTATGGTGGCTAAATAGGAACTTTGGTTTACTTGGTGGATGATTGAAACATGTAATTTTGGTGCAATTACGAGCATGAGCTGAGTCTAAAGACTTGCTTTTAAAACTAAGAGCATGAGTTGCATGTAAAAGTTGAGCTTGTTATCTTATATTATTATTTAATTAATGTCCTAGGATTGGATTATTCTCAACTTCAATCTCTAAGCAGTGACACTTATTTGACTTATTCAAAGCAAGTGCTGTACAAACTATCATTAATGAGCATGAGTTGCATGAGTTTCATTAATGCTTTCATTAATGTTTTGGTTTCCTTGGCATGTTTGGATTCTTATGTTTGTTTGTGAATGAAGATTGCAAATAAGTAGGTACATAGATGTTTAAATGTAATCAGTATACCATGATATATCTTCGAATGTCATCATTTGCATTTGCAATTTTAAATATTTTACTGAAGTTTCGTTAAGACAAGTGTACTGTGGCCATTATTCTCTTTTTGCAAAATTAATTTAATGGGATGTGTAGTTTTCATTTCCTATTCAATATGGGATTAAATACACCTTGTCTATTCTCTTAGAGCGTTTGGAGTGACACTAACATCAAGCTGTGTGTGAACTTGCCCTAAGGATTGCTTGCAGGATTTATGTATTTACTATCCTTTTTTTAACAGGCATGGGATTGGCTATCTATTTTGCATAGCTTCAATTTTTAGCCGAAGAAATCAATGGTAAGGAAGAACTTGATAAAATGATAACAAGTGCTATGTAGCTACATAGACTATTTGATAAGCAAAAAAGCTGATGGCACTATAGCTAGACTAGTTTTTTCCTCTTCATTTTCATAATTGGACTTCATTGCATTACAATAAAAGTTGGAATGGCTTAATTGAATCAAATAAAAGTAAGATAGTTGAAATGCACATCTGAGAATAGTTTAAAAGTGAAAGGAATTTCTTTTTTCTGGTCATTGCTATTGCCTTTGGAGAATATTGAGCTTATCAATAATTATTGTTGATTCATAAGTTTTGAAATGTTGGATTTCTTTAATTTAGTTGCTTGGTTAACATTGTTTATGTTTTTCTATCTTAGTGCTTAACCCTATTTAATTGTCTAATCTCATAACTTGATAGCCATGACAGACTAGAACCTTAGTATCATGTTTTTCTAGCTACAAAACTTGATAATCCTATTTAATTATCTATCTTAATATTATGTTTTCTAGTTATAGAACTTGATAGCCATGAGAGACCAAAACCTTGGTGGCTACCATAAGTGACTAGAACATTTAATAGCCATGAGAAACCAGAAGGAATTATTAAGTTTTTAGAATTTGTGAATTTCTTTGGATTGGATGCAATTCAAGAAGGAATTATCAAGTTTTGAAAGGTTGTGAAATTCAATTAAAACTTGAATGCGTAATTTTTTTTTCTTGTAATACAAAAATTGTTGTTCTTTTTATTATAAAAAAAAAAAAAACTTTTGTTCATTCATTTACAATTTAGCTTTAGTGTTCGTATTAGTTCCAACAACACATGCTATGTGCTAGATAATATTTGTCTCAGCTTTTGAATACTTGAGTTTTTTTTTTTTTTTTTAATTGTCTATCTTTTTCTCCCACTATTTAGAGATGTTACATTTAATTTAAGACAAAAATCTTAAAAAGCAAAATTTGTTATTTGTAATTATTAGTTTTAGTGATGGAACTTAAGTCAATGTGGTAAATAAAGTTTGTTATTTTTACTATTTATCTTTTTTTTTTTATGAAAAATTATGATAAAAACAATGGTGTGGGAGAACATGTTTTTGTTTGTTTTCATTTTATCTCATTTTTCTAATATTAATTAGTAATAATACTAACTATGTTTTTTTTTTTATTAGTTTTCAATTTTAGATTTTGGTTAGCCCTGATTTGTAATAGCAAAACTTCATGCTTGCAAAAATATTACCTAGTAAGCCTTATGACTTGTATGTCAATATTTCTAAATATTATTTAAGCATGCTTTATAGATAGACGTAATAGTGTATAATCTATTACTAAAATAATGTGTAATTAGAATTATGATTTTTTCAATTTATTTTAAGTCTTTTAAATTTTTTATATATTGTGCACATTAGATTTTTTTTTTTATAGAAATTATCATTGAAGTTTAGAAAATCTTGATTTTAAATTTATAAGTTAAAGAACAATTAGTATTTATTTAAGGTTTAAATATGCATGTAATTTTACATATGTTAGTTATATATAATACTAAAATCAATAGGCTAATTAAGTAGGTTAGAGTTTATTTTTATATAATTAATGAAATCACTTTCTTCTTATAATATAGCAAGTACTAAATAAATAATAGTTGGATGCAAAAGTCAAGATTAACTCAAAAGTACCGAGATGGAGTAGATTTTTAATTTTGCATTTGAGAATTCAAGAAAAGATAATATGATATTATATCCATATTTGAAGTGTGCTAATATCGATTAGCAAATTTGTGAAGTTATTTTCAAACATTTAGTTTGTATTAGATTTCTCTCGATATATGTTAATTTGTATTTTTATGGAGAGTCTATACCATTAAGGTCATTGACTAGAGTTTCTTCAACTTTAAAGGCTCCTCAAATCCTATTAAATAAGATGACATTAAAAGTATATTGCGAGATGCTTTCAACATTCATAACCAACATTTCAATAACCAATCTCCCTAAAATGATGGATTATGAATCAAATATTGAAATGAATGATTTTGGTCAACATGGGAATAGGTGACCAACAACCTAGTGAAAAAGTATTAAAGTTTTATAGGTTACTTGAGGATATCAATGAAAAACTTTTGAAATATCTAAGCATTCATGGTTATCTTTCTATATACGTTTTTTTCATTCGAAATGCTCATGTAGATTGATAGAAAACTCTTTAACTTTATTATTGGAGTTTATGAAAAAAATGTTTCATTTTACAAAAATTCTTAAATCTTGTAAGAATTCAAAGAAGATAATCAATGAGTTAGATCTTGAATATGAGAAAATTCATAATTATCTCAATAATTGCATGTTGTATTGGTGTGATAGAAAAAATCAACAATTTTATCATGTGTGTGATAATTCTCATTTAGTGGACACAAATCCCAAAAAAATGTTGAATGAGGATGATGATGAAGTCCATATTAAAAAGAAGCCTATAAAAATTTTATGGTATTTTTCATTAATACCGAGACTTCAATAATTCTTTATGTCTTCTAAAATTACTGATCACCTAACACTACCACTGTCAGATGTTACCAAAAAAAATAAAAGAGGCATAGGGGTCGTGTTTACACTCCCATGCCTAGCCCTGTGCCATTCCCTTAGGCACGGGGCACTGTCAGAGCTCTATAAATAGAACTCTTGATGGATTAAAAAAAGGAGGGGAAACAAAGAAAAAACAAAGGAGGGACGTTACAAAAAAAAAACAAAAAAAAACACTGCAAAAAAAAAAACACAGTCTTCCCCGTAGGGAGAAACCCAGCGCAGAGCTTCATGCACAAAAAAAAAAAGTCAGTTTAAAAAAAAAAGAGTCAGAATACAAAAAAATCTATAGTTTCACCGAAATTTTGAAAGTAGATCTAGGGAAGTGGGGACTCTTTTTGGTGAAAAGGAAGTCGAATCTGTGTTCAGGAGGTCGAAAGGAGTTTGTGGATGTTTTTTAAAATTTTTCGACATCGACGATAGCGATAGGACCACGACGGCCGTCACGACGGACGGCCACCGGCCCCAGGTAGGCCTAAAAAAAAAAAAAGAAACAAAGGATTTTTTTTTCGATAGAAAGGAAGAAATGACCGAAAAAAATGGCGTCGTTTCAATAAATGCCCAAAACGATGTCGTTTTAAGCACTTAGGATCCCACATCAACCCACGACCCTACCCGGGGTCCGCGCACTTGACCCGCGACCTGTTTCTCATTCAGCCTCTGACCGGTTTGACTGAACCGAAACCAAACTGCTGAACCAGAATCGAACGGTACCTAACCACTGAACCAACCATATCGCGCCCAGACTGAGCCGAACCGTACCCGAATCGTCGGATCGAACCGCAAGTTGACCGGACCGATCACCGGTCCGGTTCAGGTAAAAAAAATTTTTTTTTTAGAATTTTTTTAAAAATATTATTTAAGTTATTTTAATTATTATTTTATTAATATTTATCCATATTAAAATATTTATATTTGTTAGATTAAATGATGAAATATGTGGTTAAATTTTTTTTATAATTTTGTTAATTTTTAAAATAAACTTTAAAAATAAAATAATATAAAAATAAATTTAATAATAATACTAAACTAATAAAAAATGTAGGAAAAAGAAAATTTTTATTCGACGATGAGATTTAAAGGTATTCTGATTAGTGATGCCTATAAAATCTCTAAGTGAAAAGATTTTTTTTTTTTAAATACTACCAGTGTATTTGAGTGTTTATAAAATTTTTTTTTCAATACAATAAAATTTTTTTTTAAGTAATAAATAAAAATTGATTAATAAATTAAAAATATAAGTAATAAAAATGAGAAGAAAAGAAATTTTATCCAATGATGAGATTCTAAAAGTATTTCTAGTAGAGATGTTTTAAGAAATCCCTAAGTGAGAAGATTTTTTGTAAAATATTACCAGTGTATTGAAATATTTATAGAAAATTTTTAATATAATTAAATTCCTTTTTCTTCAAAATTTTAATTAAAAATAAATATTAATAAAATAATTAATAAAATTTCTAACAAAGGAGAATAAAATGTGTGCATCAACATGGTAACATTTTGCATTGCATGCATGACATTTTTTACGAAAAGTAAATTTGAGCCTCTGAGGATGAGATTCTAAGGTATTCTGAGAAACGATGTCTAAAAAATCTCTAGGTGAGAAAAAATTCTTCTAATGTTACCAACGTACTAAACATTTTAAGAATTATTTCAATAAAAAGGTTTTACTTTATTTTTCTCGAGAATAAAAATTTTTTTCTAATAAATAAAAGATCAAGAAAATTATTTTTCGAACACAAAAAATTAGACTATTTTTATCAAAATCAAAGGATAACACGTTGTTAATTGGTACCGTTTTTAACGGGCGCTGTGAGGGTGTTAATCCTTTCCCATCCGTAACCGACTCTCGAATCTAGACTATTTTGCATATCGTAAAATTATCTTTTTAATAAATTGTAATTAATTTTAAAATTTTATTAAAATGATATGTTTTAGTAGGTGGCCAATCGCACTTAACCAAAAAAAGATTAGTGACGACTCCGTTATTTTTTTATTTCGTTTTCAAATTCATCGGACGAACACCAAATCGTTACGACAGTAAAAAAGCTAGGGTTGAACTTCAATTTTAGTGTTTTTTTAAGGTTTTTTTATCACTAAATCAAAAATTTGAAGACATAAAAAAAGTATTTTATTTCATAAAGGTAGGCACGTGATTGAACTACTTAATTTTAATGTGTTTCATTTAGTTTATTTTTCTGCTTTTTTTATTATTTTTTGGACAATTTTTCAATAATCATGCAATTAGATTTTGGATAATTTTTAAAAAATTTGAAATATGTGTCAATTTTTAAAATTTTTTATAAAATTAAAAAAATTACATTAATAATATATCAAATACTAATTTCTAATTAAATAGCATTCCTAATATCTGTAAAAAAAAAAAAAGCATGCACATTTACAAGAACACTTTATTTTTGACAAAGATTTACAAGAATCCTTTATTAGTATTTTATTTCAATAATATATATGTATGTGTACAATTTCTTAGGTAGATTTTTTGCTATAACATTAAGCAATATGATACAAATTAATTAACAATTTCTGCTAATACATTGATTTTGTATATAACCCTTGAAACCTTACATGAAAATCAATTTTTTTTCATTTTTTATAAATATAGCATTTTAATAAATAATATATTCAAAATAATTTTTATATTGAAAAAATTATAAATCAATTAATAAATCAAAATTTTAAATGATATGAAAATTTTTACCTAATATTTTAAAATGATATGGAGTTTTTACTTAATTTTTTAAACCAATAAAGAAATTTTCACTTAATTTTTTTTTCAAAAGAATTTTGAAAATGTTAACTTAATTTTAATTTTTAAAAATTTATTTTCTATTAAAAACAAAATATTTTAACTAATAAATTATATTAAAATAAAATAAAAAATTATTATTTTAGATTTAAAATTTTATAAAATAAATCTTAAATATAAAAAATCGAGATAGTATTATCTTTGGTTTGTAAATTTTGAGCAAAATTTTATTTTAATCCCTCAATTTGCTACATAAGATGCCAGTCGATGCCATCCACATGGCATCAGTTAGTACTTATTATCAATTTAGACGATTTTATAAATGGAAGGATTAGAATAATACAACTTTGAGTAATTACATATCTAATTAAAATTTTTTAAAGATTATGAACAAAATTATAATTTGACTCAAAATTCAACGATAAAAAATGTTATTAATTTTTTTTCAAATTAAATATTAATTAGGAGTGTAATCAAATCAAATCAATACAGTAAAAAGCTTAAACTTGAGCTTAACTCAAAACTCGATTGAATTCAATTGAATTTTAATTTTTAAACTCAAGTTTGATTTGAAATAAAAAATGAGATACTCAAACATGTTAAACTTGTTTTTCAAGTAAAAATAAGTTTGATTTCTATACTTTACTTCAAACTTGAATATTTGTATTCAAATTCAAGTTCAAATTGATATATATGAGGATAAAATAATAATTTTTAATTAAAATAATTAAAATATATATTAAAATATAAAAACTTGATTAACTCGTAAACTATTTAAGTTAAACATTAAAATACTTAAATTCGATTTACTTAATAAATTAAATCACTTAATTTTAATTTAATAATAATTAAATTAAATTTAAATTTTATCCGAATTAAATTCAAGATATCACACCCTAACCAAATAGCTTACGATTAACTTAGATTAGTTTATAATCTAAGGCTGCATTTGGATATGACCGGAGTCACGTTTCAGTGCGTTTACTCTCTTTTTTTGGTGCAATTGCACCGCGATAAATTGTTTGAATGCACCTCAAAATTTTCACTGGAGAGAAGGGGGTCAATTGAGAATTTTCATTCTCACCGCAGTTCCATTCTCCGTAAAAGACCCTACTTTATTATTATTATTATTATTATTTACTTTTGAAACTACAGTGCACTCAAGCTTTTTTTTTTAATTTTGTTCATTTTTTTATTTTTTTTAAACTTTATTTTAAACTAAAAATAATTATTATTTTAATATAAAAATAATAATATTAAATTTCACTTATTTATTAACTTTATAAATACCAAATATATTATAAAATTTATTATATATCAATTTTAATCTAATGTCTACCATAATAATTTTATTTTTATTATATTTTATCTTACTGATATTATTATTATATTTATATTTAAATAAATATTTTATTATTAATTTTAATTTTATCATTATAATAATTAATCTCATCAAAATTAATTTTACTATTTAGAACTTAAAATTCCATTCATTGTTCGATAAGCATGAGCTGCATTAACCTTGGAACTTGGGCTTTGGAATCGTCGAGTCGACGTACCGCGTATTCAAGCTTGTATGAAATGCTCGTGTCAATGCACTGCCACGTATTTACAGACGTTAATAACTCAATTTCGTTTATGTTCAGTTCTCAAATGTATATACGACTAAAATTTTCTTAGATTTTCTTTTCTTTCAAGCCAAACATGTCTACTGCAACAAACTTCATGAAACTCTCCCTTCCGTTCTATTCCTTCAAATTAAGCACAGCTAAATTTCCTATCTCGCTGAGAACCTCATATTCTAACAATGCCGCTGTAGTCCTGATAAAAATATTACCACGGGGGCTACTAGTTGAAAGTAAAAAACATGTTGACCCACCAGAAGTTGAATTCAGGAGCCCACTGGAAGTTCCTTCAGGGCCAAACTATAGGCCTCCTTCGATTCCGCCAGAGGTTCCTGAGATTCCTAGGACTCCTGAAGTGGACCCTTCTGATACCCCACTAGAATTCACCACCACCGATCCTCCACCACTGGGTCGTCCCAAACTTGACCCTGGCCCTGATTTTCCAATGCCTCCACTGGAACCTCCACCAACTGGTCCTGAAGCTCCTGTCCCACCACCTGGTAGGCCGCCGCCACCTGAAGTGGACCCTCCTCTACCGCCTGATCTCTTTCCCCCACTATCAACGCCTCCGGATTATGTGCCTCCACCGTCTATACCTCCAAATATTCCACCACCGATAGTTCCACCCGATATTCCACCAACCAAAGGTCCATCTTTTGTTTTTTAATTTTTAGGGAGTAAAACTCGTTGTAATATATTACTTTTCCGCCGTAATAAAATGGATTCCATTTCCATATTAATTATCAGAACAAAAGAAAAAGGAATTCCCTGTTAAAAAAATCTGCATGAACCATTGCGATATATTTTTTTGGCCAATGGGTTCCTATGTTTCATGTCTATCTATTTATATATATTCCCCAGTTTCAAATCTTTTATATATATATATATATATATATATATATATATATCTGGAAAAATTATGTTACTCCTAATAGATCTTAAAAGGCCGAGAAGTTATATGATGTTTCTTTGTTTTATCAGAGGCCTGGGCCTGTGATCGTGATATTAGAATATAGCTCTGTTTGAACCAAGTGTGAGCCACCTAAAACATTTATTTCCTGAAGTCTGTTTAATTCAATTTCAACTGGGCTATGAAATGGGTTTTCAAATTGGGATACACCAAGACCATCAATCAAGCACACAATTCAAGGTCCCCTACAGATTAGCTGGAGGAAACCGACTCAGTCAGAAAGCTTAGGCACGAAGAGACACTCCATTTTCTTTTCCAAACAATCCCAGAAAACTTTCTACAATGTCAATTCCATGTTATGTATTTCCAGCATGGGTTTTGATTTTTGAAGGTTGAAATCAAAGTCTAAACTGTCGACCATGACTCTGTCTCAACTTATTTCTTACGTGTTAATTATGTTTTAACTTCTTGTCCAAGTAAACTATTTTAGTGGCTACTAGGATTGTGTCCCAAGCTTTCTATTACTAAACTTTGACACAAATTTCAAGGAGTACAACCGTACTCAAAGGTTCAGGGTTGCTAAGCCAACGCAGAAAAATAAAACCGCGTGAATAGCCATGCACATTTATTATTTATAGTTTGCACTTAGTTTGTTATTTTTATTTTCTTAGATTTTAGTTGAATTGAGAGAAAGATTGATTGTGATAAGATTAAAAGTTTTTAATAAAAATTATTGTAATTTTGATTGAAAAAAAATTTAATAAAAAATTTATATTAAATAAATTTTATTAAAATTAATATTTAAATTTAAATAAAGATACAATAAATTTAATCGTACCACATAAAAATATAAAAATTTATTTTAATTACCAAGTTATCAACGTTCACAAATAATCTCAAAGTAAATAATTGAGAAATAATCTCAAAATAAACACTCACCTTCACAAAAAATCTCAAGATAAATCCAATCAATTATATTATCATCATCAAGGATTAAAGGAAAATTAAATTAAATCTGTACCATTTTCCAAACTCTATCTCTTCTCTAATTTTTTATTTCTTTCATTTGTTTTAAGTTATTAATTGATTTTAAAGTCAGAAAGACCTTAAAATCCGAATTTCGACACTGCATTTTTTTTTTTTAACAATCCTGACATTCTGACTAATTCAGCCACGACTTAGCTCCATTCTTACCTAATAAAAAGAGTATAACAATAGTCTTTAGCTGCTTGACTTAACGATCAAACAAGTCTTAAAAAAATATAAAATTGGAGTTCGACTTAAACTTTCTTCTCTCTCTTTATTGTAGGACGCTGCCTCTTGAAAAAAAAAAAGTGTGTAACACTCCTAATAACAAATGTACTATGATTTCAAGCATCTCCGAGCGTGTTGAAAAACGAGTAAGGATCGACTCGTGCAAGCAACGCAGCGTGCTCACTGAGGTTGAAAAATAGGAAGGAAACAGAGTACACATCGCCCCCAGAGTTCATACTTATCTCTACTTTTTGCCTTTGAATGCTTTTGTGGTTTTGTCACCTAACTTAAGTAAAAAGTCATTATATGAGGTGAAAATAAAAATTTAAAAATTGATTTGAAATGATAATATTTTATTTGAATTAATTTTTTAATTTCATTTAGATCAAATATAAATATTAAATAATTATATTAAATTTGAATTGAATTTTAAATCGAAAGATAAAAGATAAAAAAAATTAAATCGAATTAAATTATATATTTTTTAGTTTCTATATATTTTAAATTTTTATAAAATAAAAATAATAATTTTATATTTAAATATACTTAAATATATTAAAATAATATATAAAAATTTAAAAAAATTAAAATTAAAATCTATAAATAAATTAAATTAAACCGATAAAATTTGATTCGGTTCGGTTCAGATTGAATGAAAATTCAGATTAAATTTTAAAATTTTATAATATTATATAATATTCGAAAAAATTGAATCGAATCTGATTCGAATTGAACTATTATTATTTTTATGATGAGTTGTTATTAGGAAGTATTTGGTTAAAAAAAATTTTATTCAAATTTTATTTTTTGTAATTTAATTTTTTATTTCATTTAAAAAGGTAATTTTTGAATTTTTTTAAATATTCTCAACAATATTAAAAACAAAAAAGTAGGAGAATAAAAATTCTCCTCTTCTTAAAATTATTTATATTCTGAAACAAAAGTAAAAATTTTGTTTTATTTATCTCCATTCAATTGTATTTTTAAACTATATTATATTTTTTAGTCTCTTAAAATTATAAAACAACTGTAGCTTTTATTATTTATAATTTCAACAAATATTATATTTTTAAGATAAAAAAACATAGTGGTTGTTGAAATTATACTTTTGAATTTTTGAAAATTTAACAAAAATTACGTTTTTAAGATAAAAAATGTAGTAGATATTGAAATTTTATTTTCAAAATTCTAAAATTTTAACAAAAAATCATATTTTTAAGATAAAAATATAATAGATGTTGAAATTATATTTTTGAAAATTTGAAATTTTAACAAAAACCACAATTTTCAAAATAAAATGTAGTAGTTGTTGAAACTATATTTTTAAAATTTTACAATTTTAACAAATATTGCCTTTTTAAAATAAAAACATAATGAATGTTAAAACTATATTTTTAAAATTTTAATAAAGATCACATTTTTAAGATAAAAAAAATATAGTGAATGTTAAAAAAAAAGGATTGCATTTTTAAAATAAAAATGTAATCTTTGTTACTACTTATAATAAAATTAAAACAAAATAAAAAATATCTTTACTTATATTATTACATATAAAATTTAAATTACATTTTCTTATTATTAAATTTAAATTATATTTTCTTATTATTATTACATATAAAATTTATTTATTTGGGAAAGGGTTTTATCACTCCCCTTCCAACCCATATTGAGCTTATCGCAAAGTTCGATTTGTGTATTTTTTCTGTGTAGAGATAATTAACATAAGGATAGTAATTAAGATTCTAAAATTATTTTTGTTAAAAATATAAAAACTTTAAAAAAATTTTTAATTTTTACAAAAACAACATATTATTCACGTGTAATGTGTTATGAATGTTATATGTTATTCACGTATTATTAAAAATAATATAATAAAGACTTTTTAAAGTAATCTTATATTCTTTTAAACTAAATACAAAAACTTTATATTCTTTAAGTTAACAAAACCCAAAAATCATAATTCCCCTTTCAATATTACTCTTCTTTGTAATTATTTTCTCTTGAAATCTAAAAATTTACGAATCAAACACTTTTATAATCGAATTGAAGGAAATTTTCGTTCATTCAACTCCAACCCAATTTTTTAATATCTATATCCAAACTCAAATTGATATTAAAATATTATTTTTATACTCAATCCAATCTAACCAATATATTCATAATCCGTAATTGACATGATCTAAAACAAATTTAATAATTTTAATATAATATAATATTTATAAAATATTTTTTAATATAAATTATATATAAATATAATAATTTTATTAAATAAATATCTTAAATTAAATATTAAATAATAATTTTATTAATATAATATATAAATATAAAATTAAATAAATAATAAAAATATTTTTATATATATTTGTGTCAATACCATTTAAAACTTGATTTCGAAGTAAACCTAATCTTAAAAATAAAAAAAAATCAAATTCAATGTGTAATTTTAAAAGAAATTTTAATTAATTGAATCTAAATAAATTAAAATTCATTAGATATAAATTATTTTATCATTTTTATATTAATTTTATAGGATTAACAAGAAAGGGTGGGTCCAAAAGACCCGACGTTCCTAAGTTCCCGTAAAAAGTAGCTTGATTTGACTTGGATTATTAAAATCTTTAAGTTTTAATTAAAATTTTACAAATTTAATAAATTTCTTTACATTGGAATTCTATATAAACCCAGCTAAGCTTGAGCTATACTCAACATACACACATACTCTCTCTCTTATACTTCCCAAGTTTCCTGAGGATTTTTTTTTCCAGCAGCCAAACAAACAATAATGGGAGATACACCAAGTGAAAAACAGATTGTCGAGTTCAAAGAAGCCTTCTGTCTCTTTGACAAAGATGGGGACGGTGAGTTTTTTTCTTCATACTTTATGCTTAAAATTGATGCAGCATAATTCTGGCTTTTGTCCTTTATGTTAATGAAGATTTCCATGTTTATTAGGTTGCATTAGTGTGGAAGAATTGGCAACGGTGATTAGATCCCTGGATCAAAATCCCACGGAGGAAGAGCTCCAGGAAATGATAAGTGAAATTGATGCTGATGGAAATGGAACTATTGAGTTTCCAGAGTTCTTGAACTTGATGGCCAAGAAGATGAAGGTAAAAAAAATTTTTTTTGTTATTGTAAGCACATTTTAACTGTTGCAATTCTGTCTGTTATGACAATTGCAGCCAGAAAAAGATTGGAAACGGAGAGACAAGGTTTAGCATTTAGCAAAAGAACTGAAATATTTGTTTCTGCCAAAAACCAGGAAACCGATGCAGAAGAGGAGCTTAAAGAAGCTTTCAAGGTTTTTGACAAGGATCAAAATGGGTATATCTCAGCTACTGAGGTAAATTTTTATTTTTTTCCCCTTCATTTTTTCATTAACGAACATTTCCAATCAATAAAAAGTGACCAAAGATTAATGCAAAAAGTCATATGTTAAAATGAGAGATATTGATATCTTTTTCTCAATGTTTTCCTTAGCAATTTGAACACACACACACAAAATCAATGGGATTACACATTTTTGCATCTGAATTTTTTTGATTATATGGTTTAAAAAGAATCTAAACCAAATTTTAAAAAATAATTTCCTCTTTCGATTATGTGTAGCTGAGGCATGTCATGATCAATCTGGGTGAGAAATTAACTGATGAAGAGGTCGAGCAGATGATCAAAGAAGCTGATTTGGACGGTGATGGTCAGGTTAACTATGAAGAATTTGTCAAAATGATGACTGCCGCTGGATGAAAAACAACTGAATTATATTAGTATTAATTTTGTATTCAAATTCGCTTTGCTTTGTTTCTATCCGCTGGAAGTAATTTTTCTTATTTGTTGTATTGTTATTGGTAATGGTTGTAGCCAATGTGAATTAGAATGACTTGACTATTTACTAGCACCCATTTTGTTCTTCTATTACTTCTAGTTTAAATTTTCAGTTGTTTTCAGTGACTGGCAAATGAGACACTTCCACCTTTGTTCCCAATACATTTTTATCAGATTCTTTTCCATTGAAGGATTTTTTTTTTCAAAGAGAGAACTGGATGATGGTATCTCATTGATAACAATATACAAGTAGTTTTCGACTTCGTCTTCTATTTCTAAAAATTGATGAATCTGAATGTATTAATTAGCTTAAAAACAGGACAACTTTTAACAAGAAGTGAAGGGGAATGGGAAAAAGAAATGAAATTAAACTTTCGTACTAATCTAAAAGAATAAAGTCATATCTTGTTAAGAGTTTTTTTCTTGATGTATTTCGTCTATGATTTCCAGAGAGTACACGAGAATCCTTGAAACATTTCCCCGAATCCATGTTCTTCATTAAGAACACAACCACACACAATATAGAAAAATGTGCCCTCATGCTCAAGGACAAGGCCTTAATTACTGCAGGAAGGCAAGTTTCATGTCTCTGTACCACTGCCTCTCACGGTTTTATTAAGAGATTTGGGCAGAGAAACCTTACAAGCGCTGGATCACACGTGAGAATTCATCTAAGCACGAACAGCTTCAGGAATCCTGCCATTGTCGGAATATGTCAAGCTGTCGTAGTATTCTACCAGCACTTTCCAACCACCAGGGCACATAAATCCATCAGGAGGGTTCTCTTTGTTCTTTGCAAGTGTCCGCATCTGTAGAATGGCAGCAAGCATTTTAGAAATAAAAGTTGCTTGAAATGACATTGAAATCAAAAAATTTACATTATCACTCGTTCATATTTCTTTTTCCAACTCTTTCTTGTGATTTCTATACTACTGGACGTTAAATCTAGTCAATAGTAATAATGGGAAAAAGAAGATACCTTTGTGCCTGATATGAAGAGGAAGTCCTGAGCCCTTGAGGGGTCAAAGAAAGCCATTTTACCTTGGGTCTTATCATACGCAGCAACCTGCAATTAGAACTTCGTTAGCATGAAACGGGGATTTCACATTTTATGCCTAAGTAGTATCATTTTGTACTAGAAAATAACAATGGGAATGAATGCTTGTTATACCCTGAAAGGAAGGATGTTCAGCCGCTCGAGTCCTGGAGCCATGCTCAAGACCTTTTTCCCGTGATCAGCATCATACAGATCTCTCTTCTCAACTGGATGCCCCATGCCAGCTGGGTCTCTCCCGACAATGTAAAAGTTGGCCCCAGCATTAATCCGAGCCTTAGCATGCCACTGCACTTCAGTTGGGCCAGCATAGTGCATAGGAGATGGGAATATAGAGACCACAGTTGTTTCAGGATCAAGCACACCATCCTCAAGCACCTGATAAAATATATTCATTATTAAACTGTCAAGCATTTGCATGTAAACTTAAACGGTAAATATATAACCATTTTCATGTCAGCAACTGTTTTCAAGGGATTTACTAGTAGACCCTGGATAAGCAAAGTAAAATACTCTGGTTTATTTCACCAAAGTGAGGGTCAGAGAACTTATTAAAGGATCATATGAGACAGCTAAGAATTAATAAGATTTAATGATGGGCTGAGGCGAATAGGTTCTTATTATTATCTGCGAGATATGCATGGCTAAAACCCAAAAAAGAAAAAAAAAGGATGATATAGAAACTGCAGAATCATTAAATTCAGGTTGCTGGGCTTTCAGGCCCCCTCCAGATAGTATAGCAAACAAAGCAACCTCACATGTAGTCACATGACAATGGATTGGAAAGGTTGCATAAATACCTTCTCATGTTGTTTCATTCGCCAAGTAAGAGGAACATCATCCGCCTTTGTGTAACCCCCCAATGGATGAAGCAAAAGTATGGGGTTCTTGTAGCCCATCTCAAGAAGCCGACGACGAGTATCTGTCATTAGCAAAGCATGGCCATTGTGAACAGGATTCCTGAGCTGGAAAGCAAACACAGCATCAGCATTGCGCCTCTCAAACTCTTGACGCAGTTGCACAGGTGACAGCCGAAAACGATCAAGACCGTCATGGTACTTGATTGGCTCTATAACCTGCAAATCACCTCCAATCAACCAATTTCCAGCATTTGTTACAGTTTCTTCAACGTATGGTAGTCCAGGGGCAGTAGTTCCCCAAGTTCTTGCTATCCTTTCTTCCTTGGGGTGCTTGTAAATCTCAATGCTGAAACAATCCAGTTATAAAGCAAAGAATAAGACAATGTAGTCATTACAATAAAAAAGGACAATATAGTAATTGAATTGAACGAAAAGACACCTACGATTCGTGAACTACAAAAGAAAATCAAGATGAATAAGTGGAATCTCATGCAAATTGTTTGAGTCGAAGAAAGTTTAAATTATTGGAACTGTGTTTCCCTGCTTCTGATGTAAGTATGGTCTTCCAAGTATTGAAACAACTGTTGTCGTCGGCAGAAAAACCTTAATTTTATTCATTTCAATAGGAAGACTCACTCTATGAAATCACGACCGAGATACAAAGATGACTCATTCAGACAAGTCTTAATTATACTTTCCCATCTCCTTGGGTTGTACCAAGGACGGAGGAAGATGCGGCCTTCACCAAGGATCATATGAGGTTTACACAAGGGGGCTGCACCAGACCCTCCTCATCTTCCCTCAACCATCCCCCACCCCAATTTCATTGAACATCAGCAAGAAGCAGGGAAACTTTCTAATCTATAACACTGCTGTAACTAGACATGAAAGCTTATCAAAGTGATCCAATCACTTGTTCATCTATCAGATTTGAGAAATTCAAACGGTTGAAAATTCATATTGGGCCTTTAGTTAGGGGGCATTAAAAAAAAAATGAAAACCAAAAATCCAAAAACCAGAGTGATAGAACAGGAACCTCAAACGACCTTAAATGAAGATCGAATGATTTCGTTTCTTTCTTTCTCTTTAAACAGCAAACTAAAGTGTGAAACTAACCGGAAAAAATAAACATAATTGCCATTACATAATTACTATTTTATGAGTTTATAAACTTACTTGGAGAGAATCGCGACCGGCTGATCATCCGAATCAACGAGAGCGACACTGTTGGACTCACCGATCCTCTCCTTCTGAGAATCATCGATAGCTAAGACAATCGGCACCGACATGTTGACGAAGGAACCATCGTCAAGTCGGAGGGAGTTGAAATGAAGAGTTTGGAGGAACTCGGATTCTTTCATGAATCCGGTGAGCGGGCTAGCCCACCCTTCACTCAACACGTGCACCCATTGCAGGTCGATCTTAGTCAGCTTCACCCTGGGCAACAACGCCGCTTCCCGCTTCTTCAACTCCTGCTCCGGCTCCGCCACGTGGAGGTCCACGAGTTTCCCACCGTCTGGCTCGATCAATCCGGCTCGGACCGAGACACGTTTGGGCATGGTGGTTCGGGGTTTGAAAGAGAGGGAAACAGGGAGTTTGAAGGAAGGGATAAAATGGGTATTCAAGAATTTATTCACAGACTTAGATGGAAACGAAGTTTGTATGAAAATGGAGGAAGCCATTTGAAGCGAGAGAGAACCAAAATCCTTATGGTTCTGCTTCTTATTGTCTTGAGAAATGAGAGAGAGGTGTAGAGTTAGAACTGTATAATGGTAGCTTGGGAAACGGTAACTGAGAGAAAGGTAACAGAGATGATTATGTCTAAGTTTTTTTGAGGAGAGGGGAAACTGGAAAGTGAGGATGAATCCATGTTTGACTGTATTTATAACGGAAGTCAAGTTGTCATGGGAGGATGAACCTGGACATTTGCTTAATTTCTTGCTGTTTTCGTAAAAATAATTATTTATATGTAGTTTTTCAGGTCAAACTTGGCCAGCCATTTGGGTCGTTTTTAGTGTAATTATTCTGCCATTTGAATCTTTTTATCATGCTTTAATTAGATTGCCTTATGGGACGTTTGATTCGGAGAAGTAAGATTACTTTTGGAAATCTAAATCCTCTTAACAAAATTATCAAACCCATTTTCAGCAATTTCATATTTTGCGTTTGATTCATTGGATCTAAATATAAAATTCATGTGTTTTGTCAAGGTAAATGTAAAAATATTTAATGATATTTTTTTACTAAATTATCCTTTAAAATGAAAAGAGATGTTATATTAAGAAGAATCGATCCTTTGTAAAAGAATCAAGCTTTTTTTAAATAGAATAATACTCAAGAGCGTTTCTACTTTAGAGATCGATCCACATTAAAATATAATCAATTCATTTTTAGACAAATGATACCTAAGAGTTTTTATACTCAAAAAGGTCAATTCCCATTAAAAATGAATTGATCTCTTTTTAAACAAAATGTTGGTTGAGAGCTTTTATTCTCAAAGGATCGATCTTCGTTAAGAGGGGATCCCTCTTCTACTTAGAAGGCTAAAATATTGTTTAAAATCAATTTCATTCAAGATGAAACTAAAATCAAAATTCAATTCATGCAAAAGCAAACTACAATTCAAATATCCAAAGCTATAATTCATGTAAAAAGCAACCCACAATTCATATATCTAGTTCACTTAAACCAACCATGAACAAGTCTAATATACAAGTCATGGTATCCATAAAAACAAGTAATTTTAAGAGCTTTAACATATATTCATAGCACTTTTACCAACCAAGTCATAATATCCATTATACATAAATAGCATTTTCCATCATATATACAACCAAATTAGAAGCTACACATGTCCTGTTAGATTGAAGTTAAAGGTTCGTCAATAGGGATTACATTATTTCAATTACTTAATAATGTAATCCCTCATATATTACTTTGGTATAGCAAATAAGAAATTCACCTTTATGTGTATCTTTACTTATATATTCTCTAACAATAATTATTTCATCGCCTTCAAGTTGTAAGATTTTTGTAAATGTCAATCTTTTATCATTCCCATTAATGTCTTTTGTGAAAGATGAAGCAATTAAATTAATATCCTATTAAGCCTTTTGATATGCAATCTTAATATTGCCAATTTGTTCAACCAACTTATTCAACCCATTAAAGTTCCTAGATCTTATCTTACTTATCTGAACTTTTCTACTTGGGGCAAAAGTTGTATGACAAATTGAATCTGTTACTTTTCTTTTTAAAATTTTCTTATCTTTTTTCCTTAAGAACAATGTCGGTAGCATCTGTAAAGTTTTCTTCTTCATCACTAATATTCTTTCACTACATTAGCTACAGTTTCAACTCTTGCTCCATTAGCTTTGTATCTCTCAAAGATCATGACAAAGTCATTGAAGTAGAGAAAATGTTTGTTTCTTAATCCTTTAATATGTGAATGAGTTTAAACAAATGTCAAAAAAAAATTATGATTAGTATAAGCATTCTTAGCTTAAAAATCATTAAAAAGGTATTTTATTCAGGAGATGATTCTAAATAAATAAGTACGAAAGCTATAATTGTAAACCATGATCGAATTTATGGAAGCATTGGTTTATACAATCCTCTTAGTATCTATTCTAGGGATAATTTTTTTCACAATCTTTTTTTGAGAACCACATAAAGTTCCAACTAAAAAAATGAAATGACTTTTCATTATCTTAATTGAAGTAATGAGCCTTCCAATATTATATTGCTTTTTTCGAGAACTGCCTAATAACAACATTCATTCTATTTATTAGAAAATCAAGCATTAACAACAAAGCAACTCAAAACAAATTTCTTATTGAAGCTAATTTTTTTAATGAAGATTCAAATAATTTACTAAAGCTATCAACTTCAAATTCAGACTTCTTACTGAAATTAAATTTATGAAGAAATCAATGACTTAAACAAATTTGTCAAAGAAAGAAATTAATTATAAATATTTGAGAAGAAAAAATAATTAAAATTTACCTTTCTTTTAACAATCTGTTAAGGGATAATTTTTAGTAAACAACGTAATCCAGTTTTCTTTCTTAGAAACGATTGACAATGAACCAATTGAGAAGATCAAACTGTAAAAGCAAAAAATCAAATAAAAAATCAAAGCAAACAAAATCGAAGGTAAAATCCTAACCTTATAAACCCAAATCGGGGTTGAGAATGGATTTTGCTCTTGGTTTTTTTGAGGGGAGAAAAAAAAAATAAAAATGAATGAGAAATTTGGCATGTAATTTGTTTGAAATTGAACCATATAAGCCTAAATCAGAATAGATTACAAATAAAAAATAAACCAAAATGATTGAGCAACAATAGAAATAGCTAGATGAGAAAGCTATGATAATACATTAAAAGGCAGAAGGAACAGTGACAAAAGTGAAGTATTATAAGGAAATCAACAATTGAATTAGCCTAGTGTTTCGTTCCAACCGAAAAGGTTAAGGTTAAGAATGGGTTTCACTCTTGATTTTGCTAAAAGGAGAAAAAAGAAATAAAATAAAATAAATAAAACATAAAAAATAAAAAATTTTGATATGCTATTTGTTTCAAATTGAAGGGAAAAATGAACTTAAAATTACATTTTTTGAAGGCAAAATAAGAAAAAAAATCACATTCCAAGCTGAATGCAATAGTACCTCAAAAGGAGGTAGGTTTTTTATTCACCCAAAATTTTTTCTAATTTAGCACTATTTGTAACCACACATTCTTGACGCTCATAAATGTTGTTGAACCAAATGATATAGTCTAATAATGGAAAGTAACATTCCACCTAGTAATCCTATTGTCTCCGAACCAAATGCTCCCTTATTGATTGTCCATTTAGATTACCACCATTACATTATGTTTGGTTTTTGGATGAGAGAAAAAAGGAAAAAGAAATCAAAAGAAAATAACATTTTTCCTTTTTTTTTTTTTATAAGGAAACAAATGATACAAAAATGGATGGATTTACTTTTTTTCAAATTAAAAAAACATCTTTTTCACTTAAATTAAAATATATTTTTTATAATTTTATCCATAATTCGTTTTATTTTTATTTTTCATCTTTCATACCAAATACAAGGAAGAAAATCCCTTTATTTCCATCATTTTTTTCTTACCTTTTTTTGTTCTCTCTATTTTATTTTCTTTGTACTAAAAATAGTATTAGGTTTAGTATGGTATACATGAAATATAATAAAAGAAATATATGAAAAATTGAGAGTAGAAGAAATTAAAGCATAAAAATAATTTTTTTTCTTTTTATTGTTATGCTCGAGAAATTTAGTGTTGCATCACCCCACCCATGTTTTGTTTATCACTAAATGGTGGATTGGTTAACTTTTTTTTTTTTTTTGGAAGTTAATGGAGTGAAACAACAAGATACTATATCCCCTTATTTGTTTGCTTTTACAATGATATTATGTCTAAGTTATTAGATATTGCAACCAAGTTTGGAGATTTTGCTTACCATTGAAAATGTAAAAGAGTCAATTTTACTCATTTGTGTTTTATAGATAATTTATTGATCCCTACTAAAGGAAGTTTGATTTTATTATTGAAATATAGTCTTTTATTGTTTTTCTTGTTTGCATCAAAATTGTACAAAAGTGAGTTGTTTTCTTTAAGAATGAGTAAGAATCTCTTAAAAAATATAATAGGTATCGAGGTTTAAGCATGAAACTTTACATATAAGATATTTGGGAATCTTTCTTATTATAAAAAGGCTCATTAACATGGATTGTGCTCCTTTGATTGAAAAAGTTAATACCAAAATCACCAGTTGCACTATTTAAGTTCTTATGCATGTATGTTTTAGCTTACCCAATCAGTATTAGTACATGCATTTTATTCTTTCTAATAATATTCTGAACAGGTGAAATTTGAAGGTTTTGTATTTTTTTTTTTGTTTTCAAGAAATTTAAAGTTTTTCAAAATTTTTAAACTATTTTATTTTAATTTTAATTTTCGCCCATTAATATATTGCCATGTGATAGACTTATCTATGGGTTAGGTGGATCCTCGACATGGTATAAACAAGTTTCAAGCTTGCCCAGATTCGGCTTGGCCTAAAATATGGGCTTTACTTTGTTGCCCAGAACTGACCTATTTTAAAATTTTTACACATGCCCATCTAAATCGACCCATATTTTTATTTTTTTGTAAGTAAAAAAATAAAAATAATTTTTATAATAAATATTAACTATGATAAAATAAATATTCAATAAACTAAAGTGTAAAAAATAATATAATTAGATGTTTGAATATGATTAGTATATATAGGCATAAGATATTAATGTATGCATATATTATTAATTATCTATTTATTTTTATGTAATATAAATAAAAATATATATAATAACTATTCAAGTCAACTCAAGCTCAAGCCTTAAACTTAATGTCCAAGGCCCTGTTTATTTTTAAATGGATCTAAAATTCAAACCCAAACCCATTTAAGATACCTAAAATTTATGTCTAAATCTTTTCAAAATTTGAATGAACTTTCATACTCGGACAAGTAACTTGACCTTGGATAGGTTTACTATGTGGTCATCAAAGGAAAAAATTACAGCACACAAATAGTCTACCATGTTAGCATTTTTCTTACCACTTCATTAGAGATTTTGTCATTCTATGGTTGCGTTCTTTAATGACAATCTCAATTTTTATCCATTAAAAGATTTGATTTGATAAAATAAATATTTAAATGTTCTGATTGATTGTAGTAATAAGATACAGAGTTGGATAATTATTTAATTTTAATTAAAAACTTTTTATATTTAAGTAATGATAAATTTTTTATAAAAAATTAAAGTTTCGTTTTATTAATATTTTTGTTATTTTTTATTTTTAAATTTATTAAACTATAAAAAATACAAAACACTTGTCCAAAGAGTATAACCTTTTTTTTTATTGAATTTTTTAAAAAGAAAAGATTGCATTGCTCATTATCATAATTTGTCTTCTTCAACAATAACATTGGTAAAGTTTAGGCCCTCCTCAACCCAAAAAGCTATCTCATTTACTCGTAAAGCCTGTCTAGATTACAGGTGTGCTACCTTGTTGGCTTCTCGTTTAGCATGCAAACATTCCTAAGACATACAAGTTGCAAGCCAAATTTGCCCTCATTAATCAGATTCTCATATAAAGACCAATCCTTGCCCCTTTGACTTCTTAGTTTAACTACCTCTAGTGTATCATCTTTCAATTCAGTTCTCTGAAAGCCCATATAATAGCTACAAATTTCACCACTTCTAACACTGTTTGGACCTCAACCATAGTAAGGTCCTTGTAATGTAGAACTTACTTGTGCATGGATCCCAACACTTGCCTACAATGATCCCTAGTAATGATGCCAATAGCTATAATGCCCTCTTTTACATTAAATACTCCAATGAAATTTATTTTGACTATATTTTCAATTTTTTTTTTATTTTACCATATTTCTTATAGCTTAAGGATTCTGTTTAGCTTGTAAATTATTGATAGGACTTTAGGTAATTACATGCAAACCTGGCAATTTTCTTGCTTGACCTATGCACCTAATTTTTTATCTTCTCGTTCCTATTAGTCCAAATGGCCTAAGCTAGGATTAGAATTCTTTTCCTTCTTTTTAAGTTTGCTTCTATTACCATATGAGACATCCATTCCTTTACACTTTGCCACTGCTGTCCCTTCGTGTCTGCTATAAGTTTTTATTTTCTCTATGCTTCAGCTATAATCGAACACTTTGTAATTGCATGTAGGATTGATTCATCAGCCTACTTGCATCTTTGGTAGAAAGCTTAGTCTAGTAGCCTCTTCTATTTTAGATTAGCAAAAATTAGCAAAAACCTATATGGGATTTTGATAGAGAGTTTTCTATAGGGTTTACTCTATGGGAGGTCATTACCTTAGGTTTTCTATTTTGGATCATCGTTAGGATTAGTTAGTCTTAGCCCTAGTGAATATAGTTATTGTTGGCATTTTTGTGTTCTTTTTCGAGTGAAGGTTAGGGCATATTATCAAAAATGGATGAAATGCCTAGAGCACTATACAATAGTTTGAAATTGACAAATGAGGATAATGATAATATTGTTACAGACATGCATAGTAAAGGTAATGGAAATAAGGAAGAAATAGCCTAGCCAGTAGGTACACTCCTCATAAATAGGGCATTCAATAAAAAAACAATGAAAGGGATGCTAAAAATTATCTCGTGATTGGCTAAATAGGTAAAGATTATGGATTTGGAGGGCAACATGTTTCTTTTTAAGTTTTCTATTGTAATGGATCATAATAGGGTGCTAGATGGGTCACCATGGTCATTTAATAAGTAGATCATACTATTCAAAGAATATAATGAAAAACTTAAACTAGAAAATTATAATTTTAATAGAGCAACATTTTGGGTTCATGTTTACAGATTACCACTATGTATAAGGAATCACAACAAAGTAAAAAAATTGGATAAAAAATAAGAGACCTTAAAGCAATTGATACTGAGCTTGATTGATGAGGGTGGTTGAGGTTCTTATGTATAAAGATAGACATAAATGTAACAAAACCTCTCCGGAGGGCTGTACAGATCATAACATATAGAAATTTCAAGAAAACTTGAGAGAGATTGAGCTACAAATGATTACCGAGCTTTTGCTATCAATATGGGAAATTAGGGCATATAAAAGAAAACTGTGTAGGTATAAGAAAGAAGAAAAGGAAAATCAAATAGCAAACAGTATAGGGTGTGGTTACGATCATCCCCTCTGAAATATAAAAAAGTCATGAGAGATAAGAAAGGTAATATCCATGTAGTTTCAACAATTAAGATTATAAATAGAAGTGGATAGGCCAATATAAACTCCTTATGCACAATAGCAAATGGCAGAAGAGTGGTCTGATGAATATTAGTTAATAACATAGTAGAGTTAGTCTCAAATTCAGAGCAGGAGAAATGGGTTATGCAACAAATTGATCTTGAGTTTGAAGGCACTAAAAAAAATCTTGAACGAATTATTAAGGGCAAATCGAATATACAAAAAGAGGGTGATATCTCAAATAGAATATTTAAAGAAAAGATTGAAAAGCCACTCAATAGTGGGGTTCACAGGCATTCTCGCTTGAAGCTCAAATTAATCATGTGGAAAATGTCGAAATAGGTTTGAAGGATGAAGTTGGCTCGACACCCAGCAGAATAATACTTATACTGAGCCTATATTGGAAACTTTTAGATAACTTGTTACCTAGGAAACATTAGCTTACATGGTAGAAATTGTATAGAAGAATGATACTTTGCAAAGGGTTAATATGGAGAAATATGCATATAGGTCTAGTACTCTAGTGATGAACATAGAAACATTATGTACAGATAAGGCCTTATGCAATGTTGAAACTATTATTAAAACCCAAGTTAGGATAAAATGAAAAAAATTGGCATATGGACCCAATAAAAAACCTAATAAAATTATACAAGTAGGAAAAAAAATTTAAACTAACAGAACCAAGAGATATGGATATTGATAATTTGGAAGAAAAAAAGCATGAAGAAAATGGAAAATGATACAGATAGTAATTTCATAACAAATGGCAGAGACTTGTTACAAATTCTGTTGAGAACAACAAGATGCCTAGCCTGAAATTATTATGGGCTTGGAAACCCACGAGTAGTTTGAACTCTCCAAAAGATGCTAATGAGAAAAGATATCAAGGTGGTTTTCCTTTGCAAAGCATTTTCTAAAGTATGTGACTTAGATAGAGTTCGAAAGAAGTGTGCTATTAAAAGAATAGTTGGCATATATGCTATTGGGAAAAATGGAACCTGTTGATTCTATGGAAAAAAAGTTGATTTAAGGTTACTGAGTTACTCTCATCACCATATTGATATGGCAATTAAGGAATTAGATGAACAAGAATAGAGGCTGATCGATTTTTATGGTGAACTAAATGCTAAGAGAGAAGGACAACATGGAATCTACTTAGAAAGCTGGCTACTAAACACCATAATGAAATATTTTGAGATAATGAGAAAAAACAGTAGGGATTAGATTAGAAGGATAAATGGTTAAATTTTGAAAGGCACTTGGATACAAATTTGTTTGACTTAGGTTTTAAAGGGCTAAAATTTACTTGGAATAAATGATCAAACCCTACATCTGGGATAAGAGAGAAGCTTGATTGGACAGTGGCTTCAAAAAAATGGTGAGAGAGGTTTTCTAGCTATATAGTCGAAAACTTGACAAGTCTAATATCTGACCATATCCCGATCATGGTAAAAATATGGGGGTCAAAAAAGAAATAACTTACTCAGAGGGAAAACAGAGAAAGTTTTTTGAGGC
This sequence comes from Durio zibethinus, assembly GCF_002303985.1. The sequence goes on along the minus strand of NW_019167849.1, from coordinate 12,896,897 downwards.
TATGTGGCTAAAAGAACTTGAGTGCAAGCATCTAGTTGAATGGGGTGAAAGAAGAATGTTAGTATATGAATAAGGTTAGTATAGGAATAAGGCAAAAATTGGAGGAGATGCTAGAGATAATGCATAAATAGGGCACAAAAAAATTTTATAGTCAAAGTGCTGAAATTGAGAGTGTGGAAAACTCAAAAACAAAACTATGTAAAAAACTAAGAGTAAAAAATAAATGTATATTGAAAAATTGGTCATTAAGAATTATATAAGAACCTTTGGTTTATATACACTAACTAGGGGTTAAACTAAGAAACTAAATCTTCCTAAAAACTGATCCTATGATTAAGGGATTATCTATCCAAATTTTTATCCCTAATTCTAGGGATACAAATACTTAATTCTAGAGATATAAAAATAAATATACAGATTACAAGATTACAATTAGTTGTAAATAAGTATTTTTTCATACTCTTCTTTAAGCTAGTGAATATGTGTTTTTTATTCTCAGCTTGAAAATAATTTTTTAAAATATTGCACTACTGAGACTTTTAGTCAACACATCTACAAGTTGACCCTTGGTTGATACATAAGGTGTACAAATCAACCCACTGTCTAGTTTTTTCTTTATGAAATACTAGTTTACTTTAATGTGTTTTATTCTGCCATGTTGTACAGGATTATGTGCAATACTTATTGCAGACTTGTTATCACAGTAGAGTCTTATTGGTTAATTTCACTTAATTTTCAAGTCTTCTAAGATAATCTTTAACCATAGTAGTTCACAAACTCTTTGAGCCATTTCTCTAAACTCTGCTTTAACACTTGATCTTTTCACTACATTCTATTTTTTACTCTTTCAAGTCACAAGATTATCATATAAAAAAATACGATAGCTTGAGGTAGATCTTCTATCAGTTATTGAACTTGTATAATCAACATTTGTATATGCTTCTAAAACTAGCTCTAAATTTCTTTTGAATAAGACACCTCTCTCAGGATTGACCTTCAAATAGTATAATACACAGTAAACAGTCTATAGATGCATTTTTTAGGACTATGCATAAATTGACTTACCACACTCACAGTATATGCTATATCAGGTCTAGTATGTGAGAGATAAATGAGCATTCCAACTAACTTTGGTACATTTCTCTATCTACAGTAGCATCTTCATTAGCTTCACCAAATTTATGATTAGGATCTATATGGGTATTTGTAAGTTTACATGCGAGCTTCCTAGTTTTTTTTAGAAGATTCATCACATATTTCTATTGTGAGATAAAAATACCATGCTGTGAGTAAGCCACTTCAATTCTTAGAAAGTACTTTAATCTCTTTAGCTCTTTTATCTTAAATTCTCTAGCCAAACATTATTTTAGAGATTTTTTCTCTTTTTCATCATCTTTAGTTACAATTATATCATCAACATACACTAATAAAATTATGACTCTTCTTAAATCAGAGTGCTTGATAAATAATATGTGATCTTTTTGACTCTATTTATATCTCATTGCTAGTATCATTTTGGCAAATCTCTCGAACAAGACCTTATGAGACTGTTTAAGGCCACATAAAGCCTTTTCCAGCTTGTATACTTTGTTTGCTTCTAAATGACCTCTAAATCCTGATGAAACTTTCATATATATTTTTTCTTCCAAATCACTATGTAGAAAAGCATTCTTTACATCAAATTATTGAAGCTGTCAATTGTAATTTGTAGCTAATGATAACAAAGTCCTAATTGTATTCATCTTGGCAACCAGAACAAAAGTTTTTTGATAATCTACTTCATAGGTTTGAATGTAACCTTTAGCCACTAACCTGGCTTTATACCTTTTAATAGTACCATTTGTCTTGTATTTTATAGTGAAAACCCATTTATATCCCACTAGATTTTTTTTAGGCAACTCTATCAGTTCTTATGTCTTATTTTTCTCTAAGACCTCTATTTATATTTTCATGGCTTGTCTTCATTTTTCACTGGATAATGCCTCAGATAATGTAGTTAGAACAAAAATAATATTTAAACTCACAAGAAAATTTTTATAAGATGGTAAGAATTTTTCAAATAACATAAAATTAGAGATTAGGTATTGTAGATGCTTAGTATATTCTTTAGTTCATTTCCTAATGACAATAGGTAGATCATAATCACTAGTAATAGTTTTCATGACTATTTGAAAAACAGAGTCAAAAATTATAGTTATCTTATTTCTAGAGTTAGGATTAGGTTCTTGGACTAGCACTAGTTCAAGATCTGAAACTTTTTTTTTAGTACACCTGTAATTTCTTCATAGAATCAAGAACAATATTATCTTTTGTCACATCTTCTATATTTGAAATGGGTTCAGACCCAAATTCGGTGTTTGACTTAGGTTCAGTAAAAATAGGTTTTGACTCAGAAGAATTAATCGGTGAAAATGTTAAAAAATAAGACAAATCAAGCAAAAAAAAATTTTATCATTATCTTCCATGAATGAAGTCTCCCCCTGAAGATAAGGTTGAGTAAAAAATGATTTACTTTTTTCAAAAGTAACATCTGCAAACACATAAAATTTTTTGATAGGCAGAATGATAGCACTTATACCCTTTCTGAGTTGAAGATACACTTAATTGCTCTTGGATCCAACGTTTTTCTATTATGACTGTGAACATGAATAAATGATGTACAACCAAATATCCTAGGTGTGAAGTTGTTTATGGTATTAAGGTTGGGATAGAATTATGAAAGTAATTCCATAGGAGTTTTAAATCTCAAAACCCTTATAAGTAACCTATTTATAATGTACATGACAGTAAGAACAACTTTCCCCTAGTAAAATTTGGGTACATTTACTTGAAAAAGAAAGGCTCAAGTTGTGGCTAGTAAATAGCTATTTTTTTCTCTACCACTCTATTTTGTTGTGAAGTATTAACAAAAGATGACTCATGGATAATCCTTTCATTTTGAAAATAGGTGGATAGACTCTGGTTAAAATAATCTCTTGCATTATCATACCTAAATCTCTTGATTTTTACTCCAAATTGATTTTGGATCATGTTTTAGAAGCTTAAAAATATACTATTCACATCTGATTTGGATTTAAGTTAAAAAAACCTAAAAGACTTTAGTACAATCATATATAAATTAAACAAACCATTTTGCACCAGAGATATTAAGAATTGTAAAGAGACCTCAAATGTCACTATGAATCAAGTAAAAGGGAGTAAAACTTCTTTTGTTACTAATTAGAAAAGACACACATCTGTGCTTTACAAGTTTATAAATATCACAATGAAAATCTTCGATGTTTAATCCTTTGAACAAAAAAGAAAACATGTTTCTCAAAGTTTCAAAAGAAAAATATCTAAGACAAAAATGATAAAGCTAGATTTTACCTTTATTGGAAGATTTTTCAGAAAGAAATGACAAAGGTAAACAATTCTTGATATTACTTATGTTGTTTGATATCTTAAGATAGTATAGTCAATCATTCTCCTTAGCAAGTCCAATCTTTTTTCTTGAACTTTGATCCTAAAATTCATAATAAAAGGGATAATAAGTCACTTTGTAGTTTATATCTTTGATAAGTTTTTGTATAGATATCATATTAGTAGATAATCTAAAAACATGAAAAATATTTTTAAGAACAAACGAAGGATTAGTTTGAATATCTTCTAATCCTGCCACTGTAGTAAGTGAACCATCTGCAACAATAATTTTCTTATTACTAGGACACTAGGTGTATGTACTAAACTTTTGTGAGGAATGTGTCATATAATCTATGGCTTCTAAGTTAATGCCCTAAAAACTCGTAATAGGCTTAAGTAAGACATTTAATCCATGAGAATCAGAAGCTTTACCTGAACTAGAGACCTTACCCAATGAACATACCACAGTAGGTTTTTCAAGGGTTTTCAATAGCTTTTTCAGCTTTTCAATCTCTTCTCTGTCCAACTCTCTTTATTTTTGAGACATCTGTAATACTCTAATGATTTTTCTAATTGACACTTATTCAAATTGGATGGTAGTGATATCTTTCTTTGACCTGAAACAAGTCTTAAGATATAATCAAAAATAACTTTTATCAAATGAAGGCCAAAAAAAGAAAAAATAAAATGGCTATAAAGGCCTTAATAAGGTTCGAAAATGAAGGTTTAAAATAGAAGTCAGGAATGAAAGCTAAAAAATTTTACTTTTCAAGCAAAGCCTAAAGATTTGATACCATATGAAAAACTTAAAAATAAAACTATGTGGAAAACTAAGAGTAAAAACTAAATGTATATTGAAAAACTACTCATTAAGAATTATACAAAAACCTTAAGTTTATATACAACTAACTAGGAGTTAAACTAAGAAACTAAATCTTCCTAAAAACTGGTTCTATGATTAGGGAATTATCTATTCTAATTTTTTGTCCTTAATTCTAGGGATACAAATATTTAATTCTAGAGATATAAAAATAAATATACAAATTACAAGATTACAATCAACTGTAAATAAGTGTTTTCTCATAAAGAGATTGACTAATATTCTTAAAAATATCCAATTATGTGCTCACACCGTGGGAAAAATTGAAGAAGAATTGGATGTTAAAAAATAGTTAAACAAATTGATGAAAAATGAAAAAGTATACTGACAACAAAGATCTAGAGTTTCTTGGCTCAATGATGGGGATAAGAACATGAGATACTTTATAAGCATGTCAAAGAATAAGGAATAATAGGATCGATAGCTTCAAGGATGAGTTGGGTAACTGGCACGAAGGTTATAAAACAATAGTGGATCAAGCGATGAAGTATTTTATGGATTTGTTCAAATCCCAGGGGACATCCAATATGGAAATGACCTTAAAGGAAATAAACCCATGTGTGACAGATGAGATGAACAATTTTTTTTTTAAGTTCTCACCTACGAAGATTCGTGACTCTATTAAATAGATCCATCCAACAAAGGTGTTTGGCCCAAATGGTATGCCTACATTGTTCTTTCATAAATTTTGGCATATTATAGGTTCAGATGTCATAGATTATTGTATTGCTATGTTAAATAGGAAAAAAAGGTTGGAGGAAATAAAAGAAACCCATATAGTGCTTGTTTTTAATACCAATAAACAAAAAAAAGTCTTAATTTCATCCCATTAATCTGTGCAATGTGGTATACAAAATCATATCCAAAGTCATTGCTAATAGATTAAAATAGGTTATATCAATTTATTTCAATGAAAATCAAAATGCGTTTATCTTGGGTAGGTTAATTACTAATAATGTGATAGTTGCTATAAGCTTTTACATGCCTTGAGATTGAAAAAAATTAGTAGAAAGGGTTGGTGAGTACTCAAATTAGACATAAGTAGGACATACGAGAGAGCAGAATAGGACTTTATTGAAGCCATAATAGGAAAATTAGGTTTTAGGGATAAATGGATATCGATTGTTATGCAATGTGTGCGAACAGTCAAATATAATGTGATTGTTAATAATATTGTGACTGACACTTTTCATCCACAAAAGGGCTTTCGACAAGGGGACACCTTATCACCATACATGTTCTCATTATATACTAAAGGTCTTTCGGCATTGCTAGCCAAATCCAAAAATAAAGGTTTATTGCAGGGCATTTGAGCTAGTAGAAATTGGCCCAAAATCACTCACCTATTCTTTACAGATGATAGTCTATTATTCATCAAAGTAAGCCAACAAAGTGCGAAAGGGTGAAACACTTGCTCAAGATATATAAAGAAGGTTCAAGGCAGAAAATCAATTATGAGAAATCAAGATTATTTTTTAGTAGGAATACTAGCATAAATAAGCAGGAGAAGGTCAAAAACAAGTTTGAAATTCAAGTCACAAACAACTCGGATAAGTACTTAGGGTTACCGATGATAATTAGGAAACGAAAGAAAAAAGCCTTCATCAAAATAATGAACAAAATGCAACAAAAGATTCATAGGTGGAATCAAAAATGGCTTCGGTTGGTAGCAAGGAAGTTTTCATTAAAGTAGTTTTACAATTGATGTCTTCTTATGTCATGTCATGCTTTATGTTTCAAAATAGATTGTGTCATGAAATGAATATGGCGATGAGTAATATGTATTTAATATATATATATTTAAATTTTAATATATATTACTTAATTATATTAATTTTTAATATCAAATTCAAAATGATAAATTATTAAAAATTAAAGAATAAAATAATAATATATAGGACTAATATTAATATTAATATTTTATTTATATTATTAATAGAAACATAATTTTATAATAATTATTAAATGATTAGTATAATTAAATGTTTAAAATAATTTTTATATAATAGTAAATAGATAATAAAATATCATAATTAAAAAATTAAAAATTAAAATAATCTTTATATGTTTATATTAAATTAAGATAAATAGAAAAAATGTGTTAAACATCTTAAATATGTTAAATGTGTTAAACATATTAAATGTGTACTTATATAATAAAATTAATTTAAACGTGTTATTCATGTCATGTCACGTATTTAGATGTATTAACACGTATAAGATACGAATTATATCACATCAAAATTTGTGTTGACACGAATAAATATTAAATATATATTTTTAAAAACACATATATTATTTTTTTTAGAAAAAATAAAAAAAAAAATTTAGCTTTGAAGCATTGTTATATCCTAAATGTATAATTACCTTTAAAAAAATATTCTTCATGCCTCAAAATCTCTAATCAAAAGTAGTAAAAATGGTTATATTAAAAATTTTATTTATAATAAATAAACAGATATAAAATTTTATTTAGATAGTTATGATTTTCTGTATAGTCGTAATATTTATAAATAATAATTTATTTATATTCAAATAGTTATTATTATTTATTATATAATAATTATTTTTATTCAAATATAATTATTTAAAATATAAATAAAATTAAATATAAAAATTAATTTTATTTATAAATAATTAAATTTTTTATTTAATGTAAAATGTATCATATTTTAAATTATTAATATATTTTATATTTTTTTATGTGTTATTGTTATATCTTATCTAAAATTATCAAACCTAATGGATGACTGCAAATAGCAGAGAACAGGAAGTTGACAAGAAAAATGCACCTGAGCTACGGGACAAAATATGGAGGATAAACATTCCGAATAAAGTTAAAAAAAATTTTATTGAATTTTTAAACAGCTGTAGTATGCAGGCTTTGCACTGCTTTTCCAAGAATCTTCGTTATTTGAATTCAAAGATGCAGCAGCATCACACTTTTTCCCATATTTCGTAATACTATTTACAAAAGCAAACCTATTACATTGTTCCTAACGCGTGCCGTCAGCCGAACCTTTTTCCAACCTTGAACTTGCCCCCTTTCACTGCCACATTCACAAGAGTTGTTTCATATGATTTTTTCTTCTTAATTTCGGTTGCCAATTTTTATTCTTAGCACTGTACATTGCTGTTCTAAGATTATGACAGGATGTGTTCAGCATTTTGGTCAGGGACACGTAACGTTGACCCATGAAGCTACTATACTATGTAGCAATGCTTTTTGGATTTTGCTAATAGTGACGACAACGGATCATATTTGAGGTAGATTTTTTTTTTAATTTTGAATTCAATTTGATTATATATATAATTTGAATTTAATTTAATTTGATATTGTATAAAATTATATATAATTTAATTTGATTTGAAATTAATAAAATTTTATTTTTTAAATATAAAATATTATTTTTAAATAAATATAAAATTAAATAAATTTATAAATATACATATATTTTTTATATAAATAAATTTAATTAATTAATTAAAAAAATTAATATATCAAGTCGAATAAGATATATATTGGGTTTATATAATTGAGTAGGGTATATCTATCAAGTAGGATATATATATATATATATATATAATAAGATTGAGTTTTAGACTTTGATTTTTTTTTATATTATTCATTGAATTCAAGTTGAATTATCTTTCTTATATGTTAGTCTAATAGACTTAATTAATTTTTTTTTATGATGTAAAATTTTAAATGCATTAAATTAATGTGAAAATGCAAAAATTCAGATGAAATTAATTTTTTTATGATATTATTAAAAAAAAAAATTCTCTAACCAAAAAGAATTTTAACTCAAATAAATCAAGAATGAAAATATATAACTTCTAATTATATTTGTATTAAAGTTTTACCATAAAGTGAAATGACGTTGTAAACTAAAACCTTTTTTATTAAGAATGCATTCATTGACGCAAAGTGGTAGAATTAAAAATAGAATTAATAAAGCTTTAGTCAATTTTGATTTAGTTGGATCTTGCATAGCAAGACAATTGATTGTTCTGGTCATGTTGATTTGAATAAATTATAAAAAAATTATATATACTTATTTAATATAAACAATTTAAAATTTTATTATAGTTTGTAAAAAATTTTATATTTTTATTTAAAATTAGCCTATAAGCATGTGAATGGATTATTTGAATAAAATATTTTATTGCTGGGATGTCATGCTGTCACAGCTGATAAATCAGTCATGAGGAGCAGTTCAGGACCCAGCAGACAGCAGCAGCCAAGGACCCATTTATTTGTCAGTGGGTTTGCAATGCTTTGAATGCTCTGCTAAAAATAATACATCTTGAAAAAAAAAATGGTGAATTGGATTGTATTATTTTTACAAAATTTAATAAAAGATAATGCATTAATTACAGTTTAAAAAAAAATCATGTTAATCAATGTCACTAGCCATCCATTTTCCTTTAACAATAGTGTTTTGTCTATAAGGTCTAAATAAGCTTGCTTACCATGTAATTATATTTAAGTATAATTGATTATTTATGTGAAATTATTATTTTTAAAATTATATTAAATTTAATTAAAAAATTTTAAAAAATAAGTTTTGGTCTTTATCAATATAATTAAATTTAGGAGTCAATTATATGTAGAAAAGATTTTAGTACCTCACAATCAAAATTGATACAAAATTAATATTATGTTATTTTATCTAAGTCTTAATCCAAATGGTTTTTATTATTACATTTTTATTAATTTTGATATTTAATTATTGAAAAAAATCTTTAGGCTTCTACCAAATAAAAAAAATTTTCAACTCAAAAGTATTAAAGATAAATTACTATTTACTTTAAAAAGCTTCTTCGTCAAATCCATTAAATATCTTATGAAAAAAAAAATTAATTTATTTACATCTTTTTTATTTATTTATAAAAATATTAATTAAAAATAATGATACAAACATATTTACAACTTTCTAGTCATAAAATAATTAATGTACACTTTTCTAAAAAATTCAATTCAATATTTTTTAAATCAATAAATCAATAGGTAAAAAATAAAATTGAAATAAAAAAAATAATGAATAAATAGATATAAAAACAAATAAATAATTAAAATAAAATAATTTCATTAAAAATTTATTATCACAAATATTATCCCAAATCACATTAGATAACAAATAAATATAATACCATAATTAAAAAAATAAAAGAAAGTGTATCTAATAAATACTTTTGGGCCAACCCAAAAGAAAGCCTATTACCAAGAAAAATTTTGCTCGATCTATTTACTTTAATATTACATGTATGGCTCTTTTTTTTAATTTTATTTTGTGATTCTTCTTGGTTGTTGTTGTTTGCTCAATTAAGTGTTGTCTTATTGAATTGTCGATTCTTCTTGTGATCTCCCCCTTCAATTGCTTATAGATTTTCCTTCCCCCTTTGCTTGATAACTTTTTCCTCAAAACTTAAAGCTTAAAGTTACTTGATGATTGATAATTGTGTTACTTGTTTTTTTTTTTTTTTTTCAATTTGGAATTGAGCTTTTTATATAAGGATTGAATCTTTGTTCAGTTTAAAAAATTTTAATGCCAACTAAATCTATTAAAAATTTGTCAAAATTTTTTGTCCTTCTTATAAGAACTTGATTCTCAAGAATCACCAAAATCAAACTCAACCTTCAAATTTTAAATCTAAACAAAATCATAATTCTTTTAAAAAATCAAATTTTATGTTCAATTTTTTACTAGATTAAAAAACATTAAAAAGATTTAAAAAAAAAACACTTTTGGACCTTTAAATTTGGGTTTAAAATCCAATTTCATAAATTAAAACCTGATTGAACAATTTCGCAATATATTATCGAAATAAAATTTGAAGCCTATTAAATATCGAGAAAAATTTTTAGACAAAATGAGTTGTTTACAATTACTCCTCTTTGCATATTTTATGTGAAATAAAAATTATACAAAGATAGAAGACATCCATTTCGTTCTAGTTAAGAAAAATTTTCAAAGAAAAATAAAAACAAAGGCTCATTCTTAACAAAAACTTTGGAACTTTAGAAATTTGAAATTGAAAAGTTTCTCTTCAATAGAGGTTTTGAAACTTAAAAATTCAAAATTGAAAAACTCATCCACAATAGATGTGTTAAAACTTAAAAATTTTAAAATTGAAAAGCTCCTCTTCAACTGAAGCGTTGAAATTTAAAAAATTTATAACAAAAAAGTTCATCCTCAATAAATGTATTGAAACTTTAAAAATTCAAAAAAAATTGTCTCAACCAAAGGTAATGAAACTTTAGAAATTAAAAATAGAAAACCTTTTTCATCTAGAAGCACCGAAACTTTAAAAATTCACAACTAAGAAACTCCTTTAGCCAAAGGTTTTGAAACTTTAAATTTTGAAAGTACTATTATAACCAAAGGCTTTAAAACTTAAAAAATGCAAAAGACTCCTCTAATCAGAGACAAAAAATTTTGAAAGATCTCATTTTAAAAAATGATCATCTAACCAAAGGTTATAAAATTTAAAATTTTGAAAAAAACTCCTCTAACTAAAGGTATTGAAACTTTAAAATATGTAACAAAAAAAAACTCTTTTAACAAAAGGTTTTGAAATTTTAAAATTTTAAAAAGCTCATTCTAACCAAAGGCATTGAAAATTTAAAATTCGTAATAAAAAAACTAGACCTTGCAATTCGTATCACTATGTCGTGTAAAATATTGTATTCGTGTCATGTTTTATATGAAAATCATGTATTATAGTTTGTGTCGACACAAAAATATAAAATATAATTTTTTTTATTAAACTTATATATGGTTTTTTTAAAATTTTAAGCGTTGTTCTCTCCGTATCCTTTATTCGTATCATGTCACCATGTCATGTTTCAAATTATCAGGTTTAAAAAAAAACCTTTTCAAACAAGAGGTTTTGAAACCTTAAAAGTCAAATCTAAAAAGATACATGAAAGTTTTAAGAATCATGCACTAAGGTGTCATAATGTATAAGTTTGTAAACCTTACGCTAGACACAATTTTAGGAGTTATCACCAATCTTTTTTATTTAGGTATAATTGGCCACCTAACTAAATTTGTCTTCTTTTAAAAAAAAATCCTAAGCTTAACTCAAATTGTAGCATCCCTAAAATACCTTCCAAAGGATGATACTAGTTGATTCATATTATCCAAAAACATAAAAAAAAAATCAAATAATAAATTGATAATTTTCTTTTAATTACTCCAATATGTTAGCAATAATTTTAGAACATTCCTTTACCATGAGTATTTAAGGAGATTATTTATCACACTTGAAAATGCTCTATCGTAGGATTAATTTAATTTTAAAAAAATGTATTCATGACAAGTGAAGTTTTAGAATCTTGATATTGAAAGTTCTCTTCTAAATTTTCAATATGTTGGTAAAATTTAGAAAGAATTTCTTACATAAGAACTTACATAGAAATTGTTATTTGTAATGTTTTTAGAAGAAGGCCAAAAAGAATTTTAATTGAGCAAAGTTTTTTTAGAAGAATTTTTTATATTTTATTTGAGCAAAGTTGATCTACTAGCATGGGACTTATGCTTCTGTGAACTCTTACTTGCATTTAGTAATACATGGATGCTTGATTTACCATTATTTTGTATTGTGAAATTCTTGTGTGCACTTGTAGTCTTACATTTAAGCAATTTAGATGGGTTGGATCTACCGCTCATTCATATGCATATGTTGTAGACCTTTCATGTCTTGTACTAATTGGTGAATCATTTGAGTGTAAGTTTGTGCTTCTCTAGAGCTAAACTATTAATCACTAGTGATTTTCATCATTGTACAAAAACAACACCACACTCGATTGTTTGCTAATAATCACAGAGACCGTAACAATATAGACAATAGTGTGAACATTTTACTAGGTAAAAAATTATGTCTCTTGGACAATTTGATTATTTGCAATATATGGGCATTGCACAACTTGAGATCATTAATTGTTCTAATGATATTACATTTTGTTTTTTTAGGCACTATTGTTAATTCAAAAATCTATTATCCAACATAATGTTAAGATCGAGATAGTTTTGATACCAATTAAAGGCAAAAAACCTATAATCAATTAACCATCTAAGCTAGTAAAAATAAAATTAAACAATCAATCAACCATATAAGAAACAATAATTTAACATGGTTCAGCCCAACTAGCTTAGGTCCAGGATGAAAAAAAAGATCCACTAGTTATAGAGAATTACAAGCATACAAATATCAATACTCAATCCCAAACAATACCTATAGACCATCTTATTCTCCTTTAATCTTATGAAGTATTCTCAATATAAACAAACGTAAATCCATATGCACTCATATACCATATTTATGTAGACCATCTCATTATTCTTTGGTCCACTCAAACATACACTCCTATAAAGACATTAATTTTTTATAGTCTTATAGGGTGTTTACTTAATAAAACTCTATAACTCTCTTACATTTTTTTCTCATACCTAATTCTATAAAAATTTCATCTATTTAAACGCATACTAACTTGCCTATCAAAAATCCCTTTTCTTTTAAAATTTTTTTTACAAGTTTTCTTTTCATTCAAAAAATATCTAGCCAATCTTAAATAAATATTTTATAGGATTTGAGTCACTATTCCCAATAATCTTCACCTTAACTCAAATTCAATTAAATCATCATTCTTTATGATAGACATGTTTGGCTGTATCTATAATAAAAGCCTTGTAAGTATCTTCTCTTATGTGTTTTCATCATTTCACGTAAATTGATCTTCCAAATATGAACTCAAACTTTTTTCTTGAATCGAGCTCCTCTGAGCTTATCTCTTCCCACGTCTCAAACTTTTAACTCTGATATCATTTGTTAGGATCACAAAAGCTTTGATACCAGTTATTAGCAAAAAAAAAAAAAAACTTCAATCAATTAACCATCTATACAAGCACAAGCATAATCAAGATATTAATAAATCATATAAGAGACAACAAATTTAGCCCAACTAGCTTACGTTCACAGATGAAAAAAAGATTCACTAGTTATGGAGAATTATAAACATACAAATCATTAATAGTCAATCCCAAACAATACCCGCAAACCATCTCATTCTCATCTAGTATTGTGAAGTATTCTCTACATAAACAAATACATACCTATGTGCACCTACACACCATATCTATGTGGACCATCTTATTCTCCTTTAGTCCACTCAAACATATACTACCATAAAGACCTTAATCTATTATAGTCTTGTAAAGTATCCATATAATAAAACTCTATAACTTTTTTATATCTTTTTTTCATACTTAACTTTATAGAGACTTTATCTATTTATAAGCATGCTAACTTGTCTATTTAGAATTTTTTTCCTTTTAGAATTCTTTTTTACAAGTTTTCTTATCAATCAAGAAATATCTAGCCAATTTTAAACAAATCTCTTACACATAAGAGATAGTAATTTAACATGGTTTAGCCCAATCGACTTACGTCAATAGATGAGAAAAAAACTCACTCATTATAGAGAATTACAGATACATTAACAAATCAATCTCACTCACAATCAATACCTATAGACCATCTCATTCTTCTCTAATCCTATGGAGTATTATTAATCCAATCAAATACATAAGTATATGCACCCATGCACCATATCTATGTAGACCCTTTCATTCTTCTCTAGCCTATTCAAACATTCACTCTCATAAAGACGTTCATTTCCTATAGTCCTATGGGGTGTCTACCCAATAAAACTTTACAAACTCTCTTATATTTTTTTATACCTAACTTTATAGAGACTTCATCTATTCATAAGCATATTAACTTTCTCGTCAAGAATCTTTTTCTTTTTAGAATTCTTTTTTTACAAGTTTTCTTATCAATTAAGAAATATCTAGTCAATCTCAAATAAATCTCTTATGAGATTTGAATCACTATTTTTAATAACAATATGATTTTTATCTTTGCAACCATGCTTGTATTTAGGTAGAACATTAATATTCCTTATTCATTTTCAGTTTTTCTAAACATTTTCTTGGATTTTTTATCCTAAAATATTCTTAGCCAAATGGACTTTGATTTCGTTGTTGTTTTAGTTTATATGTATATATATATATATATTTGTTAACTTGTCTATAAGGACTTGATGGAATATGGTGACTTAATGTGGGTTAAATATGGGATATTTGGGAGAATTTTTTTAGTAATAAACTCTATATGAAAGATAAAAGGCAAAATGTTTAATAAAATGGATCTTTTTTCTTCATTTGAAACGTAATATGTGTGTACTCTGAACTCAACAAGACTTGTATATGAGATCCTCTCCTAAGCTGTAACGCATGTAGGATTGGATATTTAAATAAGGGTAACAAAATATTAAAGTAGTGACCTCGACTTTGCTTATATCTAGTTATACTTTTATCACAAAATATATTAGAAAGTTGTGTTTGTATTATTGTATGTCATTTAAACATGTTACTTTGCGATAAAACTATTAATCTTATTCTTTAAGTAAACTATCATCTATAGCATAAGTGTTTACTCATACTTTAGAATTAATTTTATCTTCTTCATTAATGTATCAAGAAACAAGTTTGCCAACACATTACCATTTGGGATGAAAACAATTTTATGATAAACATAATACAACCTCTAACAAATAACCTTTGTTACACATATGCAAGGTGTACACTCTTAGTCTCTGTTGGTAAGTGAGGTTTGCATATGTTAATTAGTATGTTTAGTAAGTGAGGTTTGCAACCAAAGTTTTTTTTACTTCCCTTAAAGTATAGTAAAATGAAGGCTATTAGGATTCTGAAAAGTTCATTTTAGTTTAAATTACAAATTTCTCATATTTCTAAATGAGAATTTCATATCAAACTTATAAAACAAAAATGTACCAAGCCTAGAAATTTGACAAGTTTTTGGCCTTTTAAATCTAGCTTCTTTACAAAAACAAGAGTAATCAAACCACCCATGCAGAAAAATCTTAAGTTTAATATGTTTCATGGTACCATCATAAGCTTTGATTAATTTGCTAATTTGTGGTTTTGTTTCTAGTTCCTCCTGCATATTATACATATTTAGCTGCATTTTGTGCTAGTTCTACATAGAACCAAAGATGCAAGAGAATGGCTTAATAAGTGGTAGTACCAGTCACACAAAAAGTACTAAGGTAGTAGAAAAATTCGGGGTGCGACCATTGCTAACCTTGAAAAAGAATGTGAATACAGTAATGTTCTATTATTAGAATGGAGAGATGTTGACAATAGTTAAGTGATTCGGGAGATGCAATAAACATGAATAGCTTTCCCTTTCTTAATTTTCTTTATACAGTTATAATGCATGGTTGCTAGGTCAGTGATTATAAAGTTTACAAGATTTAGTTTATGGTTCCTTGATAAAAATGTCTAAAACATTAGAGGAATTAGCCCACACCACAAATATTGTCCTCTAGTAGAATTTTTACCTTTGATGGATAAAATGTTAAACTAGGCTAAGTAAATAAAATGTTTATTTAGAATCAACCTTAATGTAGTAAATTTTAAATAAGAAACCCTATAATTACGAATTTTTAACCCTCTTTTCTTTCCCATTCTCCCACCTCATGCACATTATCCAATTAGATAAAATTATTTAAAAGTTAGGTCGGATCGAGGTAAGCATAAACCCATTTCTATCTGTTACCTCTTTTAATCTTTTTGTGTGTTTTTAAAGCGTAAAATTATATCCCAAGCTGTATACAACACATTTTGCTGAACCATAAAATAAAAAGAAAAATAGTTTTTGCTCAATATCTGTAATTTTCATAAAGAATATCAATTCAAAATGCTCGTTATCATTATGTGCAAACCCTTAACTTGAAGAAACAGAAAAGTAAAAATACTAATATCAATAGTTCGACCCCCACCAACAAAGGAAAAAAATTACTAGTAAAAGTCTTCATCATCTAAAGTAAGATTGTTTAAAGTTTGCTAATTCCTCTAAGGTAAGAAGTCTCAAAAGTGGGCTTTGCCAATATATGGTTTTCAAATGAGCTATATTACCTAGACATTAGAGCATGCGTCTAGATCTTAACACACACTTCAATGGGCTTGAGCTGTAGTTTTTTTATCATTTAGGAAAGTAAGCAAGTGTTAGGCCTAAATTTGATTGTTTATGTACCTAAAGGTAAAAAAGCCCTGTTGCCTAAGCTACTTGATGAAATTGTAATTTATCTCCCATAATGTTGTGTTTAATTATTTTGGTGATTGATTAATGTAAACACCCTAATTAGTTTGCGCTTAAGCCCATTAGGTCTGGCCCCATGTGGTTTGAACCTAAACCATTAGGCCCGATTCAAAGAGGTTAGATTGGCCTAATTTTTTTGGTTTATTTGTTATTTTGAGTTTTATTTTAATTTTTAATTTTTTATAATTTTAGGAGATAATGATTTAAAAAAAAAAAAAATTCTGCAGTGGATTAGACTAGTGGCAGAATCATGGTTAAATTAAACTTCTATTGCATAAGTCAGAATTATGGTCAAATTAAGAGTTAGAATAAATCAAAAATTCTTCTGATTAAATTCTATAAATACCTATTGATCAAATAGGATGGGTACACACACAGAAAGCAAAAATAAAAAACATAGCAAGCAGAAAGCATAAAAAAATTTTCAAGATTTTTGGGTTTAGAGAAAAAAAGGGTTTTTTTGAAAAAATCTAGAAAAATCCCCAAATTCTGGAAAATTTTTGGAAAATTTTCAGGTTTCGTTGAATTTTTTTATATCGGTTGAATTTTTCGATGACTTTTTTGGTGCTGTTTGAATTTTCTAGCAATGAATTCCATAATCTGATGAAGATTTTGGTGAAAGTTGAATTTTTTGACGATTGTTCGGTGAGCCAACCCAAATTTCGATGATATTTTTCAGAATCTGATCAAAGTTCAATCCGAGTTCATCCAGATAGAGAAAGAAAGAGGAAGAGAGATAAGGGAAAAAAGAATTCTGCTGAAATGACTAAGATTTAGCCTTATATATCCATTGAAAACGATGTCGTTTTACGTCTAAATAAATCTCAGGATCCATGCGTTTTCTACCCATGCCCCAACCTAGCTGAGCAAAGCCAAGCCAAGCTCTTGAGTCGAGTCACCGAGCCATTTCTATGTCTAAAATCGCGCTGCGCCAAGTTGTTAAGTCGAGCCATTTCGATTTTTTTTGTATTTTTTAGTATTTTTCAGGTATTTTTATTTTTTTTTTTTGTGTTTGTTTTTATATTTTGTATAATTAAATTAAAAATATAAAATATAAAACTTAATAAATATTTTGAGAATAAATATTAATTATCCAATGATGGAATTTATAGAAATTTCAAATGGTAAATTTCTATAAAATTTCTAGGTGAGAAATTTTTGTCTAAATTTGTCCCAAATTGTGAAATTATTTGGATAAAGTTTCAATAACAATAATTAATATTTATTTTCAAACCAAAAAAATAAAAATAAAAATTTTGGAATTAAATACAAATTATCTAAGGATGAGATTCTTAAAAATTTTAAATGGTAAATTCCTAAGAAATTTTTAGGTGAGAAATGTTTTCTAAATTTGGCCCAAATGGTGGAATAATTTAGATGAAATTTCAATATAAGTAATTGTATTCTTTTTGAAATAAAATTTTGGTTGAAAATATGTGATAATTAGCTAAGGATGAGATTCTTAAAAATTTCAAATGGTAAATTCCTAAGAAATCTCTAGGTGAGAAATTTTCTCTAATTTTTCTCAATTGTGGAATAATTTAGATGAAATTTCAATAAAAATAATTGTCATATTATTTTCTTTTCAAAAAAAATAAAAAAATTTCTAAATAGGCCCAAATGGTAGAGAATTTAGAAATTCAAAAAGAAAAAATATTTTAAATTTGGCTCAAATAGTGGAATAATTATATATATTTTCGACAAAATAACCCAAAAAAAAAACCAACAAAAATATTTCCGACAACAGAGCCTCTTCAAGAAATCAAACGGGATTCTTGAATACTCTTGAGGTGAGAAAATATTTTTAAAAGTTCTACCAGATTGATAGAAGAATCTTATAAAATGATTTCCAATATTTCAACATTAAAACCATTAAAACCAAGACAATATGATAAATTTAAAATAATATAGTACCATCCATTGGATAGGCATGTGGGGATACTATAACCTTCCTCACATGTAACTAAACTCCTAAACCCTATTCTGGTTAGTAGACCCAAACTTATTATTTTGAGGCCCTTCGTCAAGCTTATGAGCTCTTTAAAGAAATAGATTCCTTAGATGGCCAATCACACCTAGTAAAAAAGATTGGTGGTGACCCCTTAATTTGTTAAATCTAGCTATAGATTTACGAATCTATATGTTATGACAATTAATTGACAATAAATTAATATTACAGTTTGATGATTATTTTGGCTGCAAGGAAAAAAATGGATAGAGAAAAGTTTGAGAAGGCCTTTGTTGTCAGTTATGGTAGGTTGAGACTTGAAGGTCTAGGGGAATTATGCCATTGACTTTGAATGAGAGATTTAGATTAATGTATCATCAATAGTTGATCAGCACTTTTAATTAATTTTAAAGATTACAAAAATGACCGATCATAAGCTATTATATAGACTGCCTTAATCAAACATAAAAATACAGGCCTCCATTCCACCAATTAAGCAATATAGTGTAAGTACATAATATGATATTTTCTTTAAAGGATTTGTTGGTAGTTTTTTGGGTTATGAGTAGTTGGTTACTGGAAATCTAGTCAAGTGGTTGACTTAAAATTTGGAGTGATTTATAACAAAAGGAATGGTCAGGGGCATCAAAGGTAAGATTTTTTACGCATTCTAAAACTTAAGTCAGCAAAATGTAACAAGTGAGAAAAGGTAAAGAGGATGAGAAGATAAAGAAACAAATGTTGGGATTGAATCAAATTTTATAAAAGATTTATATAGAAATTTGTTCAAGATGCGATTAGTTAGATGTTATTTAATGGATAAAAAAACTTACAAAATAAGAATTTCAAGAGAAAATAGATTCTTAATAGATAAGTTAGTATGCTTATAAATAAGTGGAGTCTACACAAAGTTAGGCATAAAAAAATTTCATAAGAGTTATAAGGTTTTATTGGGGAGACATCACATAACAGTAAAAGAGATTGGGAAAGTTCTTAAGGGTGTATATGTTTAAATAAACTACAAGACAATAAAAGGGTTCACATATATATGATAAGCCATATGAGTATATGCTTGTTTAAATTAAAAACACTTCATAAGATTAGAGAACAATGAGAAGATCTGTGAGTATTGATTTGTTTAAGATTGGGTGTTGATTGATATAATTGTATGTTTGTAATTCTCAACAACTAATGGATTTTTTCTCATATATAGACGTAGGTCGATTGAATTGAATTACATTAAATTATTATATCTTGCATTATTGATTAATTATTTGATTATGCTTTCATTGTTTAAATATTTAATTAATCAGGGGCTTTTTGTCTAATAGTAGAAAGTAGGTGATAGGAAGTATAGAGTTTTTGAAAGAGATACTTGTATTCCTACCTTACTTTTTATAACAAGTTGGCGCTAATGTGGTCAATTAATTATGCTGACATGATAACATACTTAATGTTAATTAAATGTTGACTAGTTGATAATTTAAGGTCATCGCCAACTTGGCCATTAAGATATTGATCGATCGGTCAAGAAACAAAATAATTGTTGTTGATTGAGAACTTTTTTAAGTAGAAGTAGTTGGGTTCGCTGTAGATCAATTCTAGACATGGTATACTCAGCTTTATGCATGGCACCCATGGGTATACTTCATCCTTGCCAAAAATAAAAGGCGATTAAAAATCTTTGTTTGCTATTCTCTTTGAGATTTCCATTTTGGAAAGGAAAGTATTTGATTTTCATATTACCAAATAATCATTGTTATTTTTTACAATTTATTTGTTTTAGCATGAGTTTTCTAGACAATTTTTTCTTTTCATGTATATCAGTATATGCTAAATACTTAAATCATATTAGATAATTTTTTAAGTATTAGAAAAAAGAAATAAGAGAAGAGAAATAATATAAAAAAATTTGGCTTTGAAGCATGAATAATACTTTCTTAAAGACAATTATACTTTTAGGATACAACAAAGCCTCAAACTTTCAAATCCAAAGTAGTAAAAATTTTTATACTGAAAGATTTATTTATAATGAATAAATAGACTTAAATTTTCATTCATATAGTTATGACATTCTGCATAATTATGACATTTATGAATAAATATCTATTTATATTCAAATAGTTATAACCATTTGTCATATGATAATTGTTTCTGTTTAAATATAATTATTCAAAATATGAATAAAATTAATACAAAAATTAATTTTATTCAACAATAATTAAAATTTTCTATCCAATGTAAAATGCACCACATTCTAAACTACCAACAATCTTCTACTAATTTGGAATATTGGTGCTTAATTTTTAACCTTGCACACAAATAAATATTATCAATACAAGAAAGTATTTCTCGATTTAAACCTTCAATTAGCATATATATTTTAGAATTCTAAAGAAGTTAATGGTGTCCACAAATTAAATCTCAACTCTTAATGTTAGAATTGACGATATAACACACATAATACTTATTTATTCTTCTATCAAAGGTTTATAACCATTTTTAGCACTATTATGGCCATGTGCTTATCTTATTTATAAACATTTATAAGAGAGACCATAATTCTTCTTGCTAAAGCAGCACCATTTTTATGTTTATATAGGTAGAGTTTTCATTATGTTTCCATTGCTTTACACATTTAAAACTTTATTAGAGTATAAAAACTCATTCTCTTCACGCAATGGATCACACTAGTTTCTAAAATTTGAATGGATTTTACAAGTACTTAATAGACACATAACAATAATTTGTTTTTACCCATTAAACTTTGTAATTAGAGGCTACTAATTCAAAGTTGGATTCCCATTATTGGTGTCTAATAGTAAGGGTTTAAATCTATTCCACTTGTAGTACTAATAACTAAATATCTTGGAATTTAATTTTCTTTTATGGTAATTACCCCACTTAAGATTGAATCTCTAATATAATCATTTCAGACTAATATATCCAAACTTTTCATTTTGCATATCATTTATATGCTCCATGCATTGTTGCCTTATTCTTATTATTTTAAGAAGTAGTTAGTTTTGGTTGTGGCCACAACTCTATACTCATAAATTTCAACCATTCTATTTTCATACTTTAATACATCTTTAATACAATTATACTTCTACGACAATTGGATAAGTTCAATGAATAAACCAAACTCTTTTAGTCATTTTAAGTTTTTAAAGGACTTTTTATGATTTTACTTTAATAAGTGTCTAAACTTATTAGCTCGTATAATTTGCTCATAAAATTATATTGAAATCTTACAACATTATGGTGGCAATTTTTATTTCTTTTGATTCTTATGACCCTTACCATGTGCAAGTATACATTTTTTATTAAAAAATATCTCATTCAATTATCAAGATATCATATATACTTAATCAGGTTTCAATTTCATTTATCTTTTCACTATTTTATGATTTTATTTTAAATAAGAGGCCTCCAAATCCACACTTAGTGAAAGATAATTATTAAATATCTTAATATTTTTATAAAGGTTCTAAAACTTTTATATTTTAACTCAATATAAGACTTTATATCAATAAGCAGATTTCAAATATGATTATGCTTCTATAGTTTCTTTTTAAGACTTTTTATATCAATTCATAAATATTTATTATGAATATATTTCATCATGAACACTACTAATAATTTTTTATTACCATGAACAAAACCATTTTCATCACCTAAATGGATCAAATAACATTCCTTTTGCTATTATAAAAGTTTTCATATTCATAAGATCTTTGAATTACTCATGGCTTCCAAAGTAAATATACTTTAAACTTTTCACTATATAAAATCATAGATGATAAATCATTTATATAATCCATGAATTATACCGTATACATAACAAAAAATTACCATAACATGATCAAGATTGTGGCATCAATTGTGGCTTATGACTATTCTAAGTCAACCATAATAATCCACATCATACCTATAAATCATGTAGATTTGGCTACTAAAGTTATCATGAGTTTAGTGATAGCTTTTAGTAAAAGCCAACTATCTTAAATGTTATTATGAGTTTCTTATGCATATATTAATTACCTAATGGCCAATTCCAAGTTCATAACTATTGAAATCTCTAAACTTAATTTCAAAATTTTATAAGAACTTATTTCTCTGCCATTGTGCAACCTATATATCTCTGTTATTTATCATTTTTAATTGGTCATAACATTTTTGGATATCTAATAAATTCAAACCTTAGTCATAAGACTAATATGCCTATGTACAATAAGAGTCTATAGTATTTTTAACTTTAATTTCAAATACTTTCATAATTAGTTTGTGATAATATGTTCATATTTAGATCACTATATCAACGTAAGTCATGAAACATGAATCAAAAGAATCATTTTTATAAAATAGTATAAACAATAATTATAATATGAGTTCTACTTATATTTTATGCAAAAACTCATGGTGAATTTACATTGGTTAAATCATTGATTGGCTAACCAATATTATTATTTAAACCTATATGTTAATTTGGTGTACAACTAGCCATATCCTTGTCATTATCATGAAACCATTAAAAACCTCAGACACTTGTTCACTTTTCATTTTAACAGTCTACAAAAGGTCATTTTTTTGTGTACAAGAAGCAAAAATATGTTCATTATCTTTAACCAATAATGTATTAATTGGATAATGGCATTCTATCTCCATAAAGCAAATTTTTCTTATATGTATAAGAAAAAAAATTTCATCCCATTTAGTTCATTTTCATAATATATGGCAAACTGTACCAATGTTCTCCATGCCATCACAATATTAAACATATGCATATATTGGTGCCTTTGGAACATTGAATTTGCAAGTTCTTTTCTTAGTTATAAACATAGCTAATTAGACAGTGATGAGCATCTTTCAAAATGCTAGTAACCGACAGATGTTTTAATATTTTTAATGACATGCTTTTTTTTTTAATCAATATCCCATATGCGAAAAGCAACAATACTTTTGTGTAACCATTGATTAACTCTTTGATGGCTATTTATGATTTTCACTTTGTGATTGTTCACAATAAAATTTTATTTTGTAAAATCACTTTTAGTGTAATGCATCCAGCAAGCAAAATACATGTCACACACCCATGTTTTTGACAATAACAATTATTTGGTTTATTATCCACCAATTAATCCATGAAACATCATATCTTAATAATAATTATTCATATACATCAATTTAATTTTAATTGATTTTCATGAAAATTGAATACTTGTCAAAATTTGAACCAATAATAAATTTAAAAAAATATATATCAACATTTCATTTATAAACGACCAACAAAGATAGAACCATACAAATAGTTTGACTCAACTTATTATCTCAATTTTAGTGCCATGATTTAAAAATAAAACTAATCTTGTAACCAAATCTTATTTTCTATATATATATATATATATATATATATTCTTTACTTACATCTAATTTTTCATGATAAATTTTTTTACCTATTTCGATTGTTCTCATAGAAACCATAGGATAATTTGCATGTTTTATATATAACTA
This sequence comes from Durio zibethinus, assembly GCF_002303985.1. Next base: position 12,872,958 of record NW_019167849.1, on the reverse strand, counting down.
AGATATGACAATTAAACAATCGATCATTCCATTAGAACCCAATTGAATTCGTTACTTGATAACAAGTGATAATTTTTTTTTATTGTAGATCAATTCATGTCTTTCTCTTTTATATTTTCTGGCTATTTCCTATCCGAGTCTTTATAAGCATCGATTTTTCAAATAAATATAATACACTTCATTAAACCTAATTGTGGAACCAATTTCAGTATATGCATAAACTTATGCAATGTAATCAATAATTTACATATTGTGTTTTGACTTTATACACTAATAAAATTAATTGTTAATGTGATTATCTCATTCAATCAATCTTTTTATCAGCAATTATGTAAAAAAATAAAATACATACCTCTAATGAAGATTTTTATAAAAATTAACATTTTAGTTCATAGAAATATTAATTCTTTAACATCATGAGCCTCATCTACTATTGATCTCCAAATCATGCCAATTTTTTTCCTTGTATCTTTCTCATGTGAAATATAAATTTCTCATAATTACCTTTAAATTGTTAGAAAAAATAAATAAGAGAAAAGAAATAATATAAAAAAATTTTAGCTTTGAAGCGTGAAGAATATTTTCTTAAATATAATTATATCTTTAAGATATAATAAAACATTAAACTCTTCAATTAAAAGTAGTAAAAATGATTATATTGAAAATTTTATTTATAATGAATGAGCAGACTTAAATTTCTATTTAGATAATTATGACCTTTTATATAATCATAACTTTTGTGAATAATAATATATTTATATTCAAATAATTATGACCATTTGTTATAAAATAATTGTTTCTGTTCAAATATAATTATTTAAAATATGAATAAAATTAATATAAAAATTAATTTTATTCATCAATAATTAAATCTCTCTATCCAATATGAGATATATCACATTTTAAACTACCAACATTAAGTGCTTGACCTAGTCAATATTGATTTTTGCTATCAGTATAGCCAAGCGTTTTAGGGTTTATGATAAAAAATTCCTCTTGGATTTGGTTAATTGTTTAAAAAAGAGGTTTCTCACTCTCTCAATGTCACTTACATAAATGATAAAAAAAAAAAAAACATATATAAAATGTATATTCAAAACTGAAGTTCAGTGAGAAGACCTTTTATTTTGTACATGTAGTGGCTTCAAGGAATCGAATGTTAATTTCTAGTACATGATCAAGTAACCAACTTGGAGTTTGATTTACTTCACTTCCTAACAAGAGGAAGTAATACTGATGTGAATTCATCTTTCATTGAAGTTCATTTGGAACTAACTAATTAACTCAACATGCTATAAGGTACTTTTATCTCAGTAGTTCTCAGGTCTGAGGTCGCCTATGTCCCCCAAATTCTAAAAAGAAAATGGAAAAAAAAAAAAAAAAAACGGTGATAAAACAAAAAAAAATTCACAAATGACCTTAGTAATTATCTGACATTTCAAGGGATGATATCAATTGTTGTATTTAAATAGGATATTTTTGCATGAATCCTTATGTCCAACAACAGAATAAATTCACTCCATACAATGGCTATATGATAGAATTCTGCTCTATATGATAGAATTCTGCGGTCTCACTTGACAAAAGTAAGTTCTGTAACATATAATTTAATTAATAGATATCAGAATATGCACACATGCATGTGCATGGAAAGAGATGTATGTGCATGAAATGTTACATACAAGTAATTAAGCACTACTAGTTGTAAGGGAGTACTTTCCATGACACTATTGTAAACATCACAATCACAATGATCACATCAAAGTCCAGAAGCTTCCCTTACAAAAACAATCTCTGGGATTTTTTGTTCTTTGATATAATTTTTCTCATCCCTTCTAGGTGTACATGCAATATTTATGCTACTGGCAAGAGCTTGAAAATCAACAAAAGGCTTTCTAGGTTTGTTCAATCCTGTGTTTCACCATTGGACACCATCCTTTGGTTATCCTCCTGAGATCCAAACAGACCCTAGCTAGGTAAAAGTATAATCAATTCTAATATGTTGTCAAAGATAAAGGCCCTTGAATCTGGAGTTTAGCTTAATAGTTCATACAATCATCTTTAAAAAATGATATTCAACACATTTGAAATTCAAATTCCAACACTTTTTTATCCTTTACCATATTTCCAGATTGTGACATTTTGCAAAAAACAAATAAAGGACGTTTAAATATAATTACTAGTTACTAGTTAAGATCAAATAAAGTGTGGGGATTATGTTGTAGGAAGAGAAAGTAAAATTAGGCATTTTGGTGAAGGGAAACTTACCTAGCTACTACAACAACCCGGGGCGCCCCAAGACACACAGGCAGCTAGCCCACCTCTTTTATCGACATTTCTCTCTTAGAGAATGAACTTATCCATCTTTGATCCCCTTTAAAGAACAAGACAGTGATTAAATAATGCCAAAGATCTAGCTTTATGGGGGCTAATTTCCAAGAGCATCTTAAATGGAATGTAAGGAGTACTTGTCAATGAATCCTCACTTACTCTTTCTTCATGCATGATAACTGACATATGAAAAACTCAGGAAAGAGTAGGGGGGAACAAAACAAATAATATATCTGGGTACTTTGGCAATTATGGAAAAATAAGAGTTGGGAGTTGCATGGAATCTTGTCTACATAGAGCTCGTTATCAAAAGATAAGAGCTCTTTCTGCTGCATCCTAACAAAAACGTTTGTACCATCTTTTTTTGTTAAGCATCTAAAATTAATTAACAGTAAGTGAAAGGATTTATTTAAATATAAGATTATGAGAAATTAGATATTTATTAAATATGAGATAACATTATATTAACAAGTCTTCATTAGTTGTAGTGGAGATGAAAGAAGCCTGAAAATTTTAAAAAGGACAACAAGAAAGAAATCTTAGCCCTAATATTATAATAAGCATTCAATCTAAAATCAATCAGTCATAAGTTAAAGGATCTAATTTGAATATAAAATTATAAAAATTAGATATTTATTAAATGTTATAACAACACTTTAACACTTTTCATCTATTAGTTCTCATGGAAAATTTGGATGCTCTGCTATAACTTCTAAGGGACTAATTTGAATATAAGATTTTAAAAGTTAGATATTTATTAGACGTCATAACACCACTTTAACACTTTTCAACTGTTAGTTCTCAGGGAAAATTTGGATGCTCTGCTGTAACTTCTGAGAAGCAATTGGACTTTACTAGGGACGCCTCTTCCATCTTCCTCGCATGGCAGAATTCATCTTCTTTTAAGCCCAATGCTGATCAATGGAGAATGACTATGGCTTCTTATAAATGAAATTGTTTTCAAGCAAAAGCAAGCTGATGTGAGGCAGTTGAATGATGTCATCAAAGTTAGACTCGCTGTCCAAAGGTAAATGGGATTAGTGACAGCTTCTATAAATGATTTTTTCTTAATCCCTCCTTTGTATATGTCAATTTCAAGCATGTTTCGCCTTCGAATACTTATTGCTTTTGTCCTTCTCCCAGTTACACGAAGCTCCACGTTTCTAGAAAACCTGGTTCGACTGTTATGGTGGTGTTTTTACTGATCATTTTGGGAATATCAAAGGTGTCTTCTCTATGCCTATTGGGGACAAAATTTTCTAATTTTGCTGAGTTTATGATCATTAAGGAGGGTCTATTATTAATATTCTCTTCCTCTTCCTGGGCTTCTTTTTATCTTCTCATCATCGAAAGTGATTCAAGTAATGTTATTCTTTGGGCCAATAATCACTTTTATGTCCCGTGGCTAATGAAGCACATCTCAAATCCAACTTCAAGGGTATTTATTCAAACATAATTTTCGGGAGACAAACTCTATTGCTAATGATCTGGCTAAATCTGAGGTTTCTGATCATGTGCTTTGGTGGCTTGGTTTTAATTGAGATGTTTTTATTGTCTTCTCTTATTGTTCCTGCTTTTTGTTTCCAACTTTCTTCTAATTTAATTTAATAAAATCATCTATTTTTCAAACAAAAAAAAAAAGAGAAGAGCCTGATTCCAACAGAAAGATACATGGAAAGAAAGCAACCCTCATGGATGGGGAGAGAGAGAGAGAGAGAACTAAGAAGAGATATCATTTACTCAAGACGGCTTCCATGACACAAGTTCATCAAATTCAAGAAATACATTAAGATCCTATATATCTATGCTATATATCACTTTCTATGTTTGACATAATGCGATGAACTTGTATAAAGAACAGAAAAAGATGTATAAATTTAACTCTCTCCAATCAGTTCAATGGAATTAGTTCAAGAATCAAAGAGATGGAAATGCAGGTTCACAACCTTCAAACCTTCACAGGGTATGTCCTGTGAATTAAGGTTAATTTCTCTCTCTGATTCTTTAAACCTGATATAGTTGGATTGGAAAGAAAACCCATTTTCAAAACAAGCCCTAGTATCAGAGATGAAAATGGCTGGGAGTCCTAGGACAAATATAAAGACATTTTCACAAAAACAAGCATATCTATGTTATGGAAAACCCTAAACAAACAGGTTATCATACAGAGAGCATTGAATAGCCAATATACCAAAATTTATTAAAGGGAAACTGTACGGAAGGCTTAAGGATGATACCTGAGAGGCTCAATCACCAAAGCAGTACTTATATGGGATCTTGAAATCATCGAAACTGCACTGAGACACAAATTCCTGTTACATATAACACCAAAAAAGCTATAAATAGTTAGCATTTCCAGTGTAAAAGTTTCACACACCGGGGTGAAAAATGAAAAAATAAAATAAAATCCAAATAAGCCTGAATTCATACAAAGAGGTTTAGATATGACAAACCTTTTGTACGGAAAACAGAAATGGTGGTGCTAGAAAAAGAGAAAGGTGTGGGAATTAGGGTTTCATTGTGAGAGAAATTAGGGTTTTTATTTTGATTGTGCAAGCAGCAACAGGTGAAACTGCCACATGATCTGATCTTTCCTCGAATGAAAAGAGGGAAATTAAGATCATGCTGGCAGCTTCATCTGCTGGTGGAGCACCATGAGAAGATGTGTACACTCACTTTCCTTCAACAAGTGCCTAAAAAAAACCAATTAAATCTGGAAAACATCATGAAAGACTAACTATACACAAAAGGCAGAGCCTACATATATTATTGGTAGCTATAGCAATAGCAGTGCTAGGCTCCATGTTGAGAAAAGAGGATAAATGGGAGGGGTTTAAATAGAAGGAGAGGATTGTGGGGATATATTGCTATTATCATATACTAGTATTTAATTTTATTCTTAGATCTGATTATTTTAAATATTATATAATGATACAATATAAAAAATGATAGAAAATAAAAATTTAAAATTTTAATAAAAATTGTATATGATTTGAAAAAAAATATAAAAGATATATTTTGTATTTCACGTGTTAACACTAATTTTTATATTTTATACATATTAAAAGTAAAATAGATAAATATAAATATACAAATTGATATATCAAATTCTGATGATGAAATATAATAAAAAGACTCTCCTCGTAAAGTTAAAGGGTAAAATAAAATATAAAATAAAATAAAAACAAAAGATGTAAGGAAAAAGAGTGGTCCCAAATGATCCAAATTGAATATTGTCACGCCAAAGGCCAAAGACTAGCACCATGCAGTTTTGCAGACAGGTTATTGAGTGTTTCCATATATATAAATTTATATATTTGTTAAGAGCATTAATAACTTTTAGGTTGGGCCAGTGGGGGACCTTTCAACCTCTTTCACTTTCCTTTTCCCTTTGCTTCTCTCGGCCTTGAGCCAAAAAATGAGTGTAACCGCTTGTAGTATTCATGGGGGACCAGATAAAGACACATACATTGCATGGTTTCATTCAAAAATAAACAAGGAAAGAGCATCTCTACACCCCCAAGAAAACTATGTGAAAATCTCTCTCTTTCTCTCTGTTTCATTAATTTTACTTTGTAATTATGTGAAACTGCATTAATCCAATATACTTATAAGCATCTTCCTTTCGTTCACAGACGACAGCCTTTTCTTGGAAAACTTTCCTCTCGTTGGATGGTTGCTAAATCCTTCATCTGATTGGTGTCAGCTGCAATATACTAATAGGACTACTTTTATTTATGTATATAAACATTTTCTTTTTTGAAATATTTTGATTTAGACAATCATGAAAGTGACTACGATGTTATGAAAAGTTGTACTTGTTCTAGAAATTCATCCCCTTTTGGCTACGTCCACTAGCTCTATAGGTGTGATTGATGGAACCAACGTATATATGAAATCAAGTCACTATCTCTAGAATAAAGCCTTACATTACGAAGTAGAAAATTGAGATGTTTTAATTAATCCTGGTTTATGATTAATTAAATGTTTTGTATTCTAAATAGTCGATGAGATTTGCCTAACCTTTTCAAGATTTTGTATTTGTTGATTCTGGTATGAAATACCCTTGTCATTTTCAGTACAAATTCATTAATTATTATTTTTTGCTCTCCATTAAGAACAAATTTCTTTGGTTGTTATATTCTTCAAACAATCATAATCAAGTTCTCTAAAAATAAATTGAAGTGGATCTATCAATGAACACTACTGATGTTGGTTGCCCTAGCTGCCTTATGGCTAATATTCTCCCAATCCTAGATAATAAGTGGTAAATATATGTGAATATTATCAAAGATCCTCAACAGTACTTTATTACTTATCAAAAAGAAATTTTGAAATATAATTAAGTTGTGAATAACCAAAGGATTGGAGAAAATATGATGAAAATAATCAAATTTCTTAATTACTTTCTTTCTTCGTTTGGCAGCAAGTTAGTCGATTACACCAAACCTGTATTCTGCATTTTAATTTGCTTTCAAGTTTGTAATCTTTATGTAAATATACACCTACTTTTACATTTCACCAAAGATTCAGTTTCTCTCATACATTCATCTAATGTTTAAAATGGCTATTTATATTAGTAATTTATTCATCATAATGCTATTCACAGTAATTATTCTGATGTACAATATTCCTGAAATAAAGCATTAGCAAAATTCCATATTTTGGCTTGATCATCCAATAATATTTCTACATCTTATTAGTCCATCCAACATTACTTTGTTAACAAAAATGTAAGCAATCATTGTGGAAAAACTGTTTGCAGCAGTAGAAAATCTATACAATGTTATAATTATTATATTATATTGTATGGATTGGATGATAAAGCATAAGATTTTGTAGCATCTATTCCAAAGTAATACATTTGCTCCCATAACCGTAAACCATCCAACATTAAAATTTATGTTTCTTGACTCCATGTTGTAAAAGGGTTCTTCAACTATGAGAGGAAACTTTGTAAATAAGTAAAAGTGGGATGTACTGTTTGATAAAGGTATTAGTGTTGTTACTGATCCGTAAAAATATTGTTCTGTGAGACTGTTATTCATTCTAGTTAAGCAACTTTTAGTAAAGTTATTTGTAACCTTCGGTGAATAACTTTTTATTTGTTTTGAATTTTCTTTAGGTAGTGTGATTCTTTATTAAAAGAAAATCCTTTAAAAAAAATTAAAATAATAAAATATTAGTAATCAAAATCAAGCATCTACATGTCTGATTTCCATACATTATATGACATTTGTACATACAACTAGAAGATTATTGGTTAAGGAGATGGCAGATCGATTGCCTAGCAAAGAAAACAATGTCTGCAGTGTTACATGGTTTTATAAAATTGTGGTCCAATATTTCCTCATGCATATATAGTTATTAAAAACTTTGGTCATGGGATGGTTCCATTATTTGAAGATAGAGTTGCATAAGAGACTGTAGATTAATAAATAAGTTAATGCTTTCGTCGCTTTCGCTCTCGTTTCTATTGGAATTTAGTGTTCAACCAAGTATTCATTTACTGTCATGGCTGACTTTTTAATGTTTCCTGTTTTCGACAGTGCTTTATCGATGCATCTAATCACACAGCTGCAAATGGTTTTGCTGTCTCTCTCGAAAGATGTTCCTCGTCAACTAGACCTGCAATCTAAAAAATATATGACGACGTTGATATGAAAATAATAAAAAAAATAAAATTGATATTATTTAAAAATTTAATAAAATTAAATATATATTTTATATTTTCGTATTATATAAATTGTGATATATAATTTTTATATAAAAATATTATAAATACATTAATTATTAATATTTGATATAATATAAATAAACAAATTATCAAATTTATAATCAACTGCGTTTGGGTGAACGAGTGCTCAAGGGTTACAGATTATAATTTTCAACCTCTGCATATTCTTCACAGAAAAGTTTTTTTTACCAATTCACAGAAAAGTTCTAATTTGGGAAAAAATTTTCTTGGTAGTTTCAATACTCGAAGGTTATTGATATTTTCCATTTGTTTATATATCTGTTCAAAACTTTTGCTGCAAAAATATTTGTCTCTGGTCAATAAAAATGAAACCCAATTATTTTCATCCTTTTAATTTCCACCCGTAGCCATGCTCCATAATTCCTTACTAGTTTGAAACCTTTCATTAATATTATTTGACCTAACAAATTAGCAACAAAGTTTAATTTAAGAAAAAGTTCCTGTAATCATTTCTATCCCTTGTCCATAGGCCATGCTCATGCTTTCAAGTCTCAAGTCCCAAATGATCCTTTTCTAAATGATATGCATGGTTCGACCAGAAATGAGAACTAACTTCCCCTTTATTTCCTCTCCTCATGGGCCACAAAATCTTTACCAGGCACCTTATAGTACTATCAGTTGCTACTAGAATGAATGAAACCAGCTATTCTACTCAGCTACTTTGCCTTATTGTGGTCCAACTGGTGCAACTAGGCGAGCTTATTTTATGGCGACGTCTTCTCCTTAGACCACCATTGAATCTGGTGTTTTCAATTTGTAACACCAAAATTTTCAATAGCCTTAGCCCCAAAACGAAGAATTTGCTCAGCTGGAACAATTTAAGAGCGTAGAAACGTGGTCGCTGAGGTACAAAATTAAACCCTACTACCCTAGGTCTTGTATATCAACAACCTTTTCCTCTATTAGGTAAAACTCTTAGTCAACTGTAGCTGTCACTAGGGCTGTAAACGAGCCGAGTCGAGTCGAATAGTGGAAGCTCGAGTTCGAGCTCGACTCACAATTCGGGACTCGATACTCGATTCGAGTTCGATCGAGTTTTATTTTTCAAATTCGAGCTCGATTCGTGATCGAATTCGAGCTACTCGAGTTCGTTCGATTAAGCTCGATTAATATATAAAAATAAGCTCGATTCGTATACTCGACAAGAGTTCGATTATTCATATTCGAACTCAAACTCGGACTCGAAATATTTTATTAATTAAAATAATAAAAATATATTTAAATATAAAAGTTCGATTAGGCTGGCGAGCTACTCGAGTCAGATATAAAAATACTCGAATTTGACTCGATCGATAAGTCGAGCTACTCGAACTCGAGCTCGACTCGACAATAATCGAACCGAATTCGAGTTTTTTTTCACACGTGATAGCATTATTTTTTACAAAGGGATCAGGAAAGATACGAGTTATAACTATTAAATTTTGAATTTTAAATTTATTAAATATTATTTTTTAAAATATTTTATGAATTAATTAAATTAAATTATAAATTTACATTGATAATAAATTTTTTTTGTATATAAATTAAGTTGCCACTAATTAAATTGACAATTAGATATTAAGTTCCTATATATATGATATATCAATGATTTGGTTTCAAATCGTTTAAGATTCCTACGTTCACTTAGGTTAGTAACAAGGATTGATTCATGCAAGTATAAAGTTCTTCGTATCAACAAGAAGAATACTACTAAAGGTTTGATCATTTATATCCCTAATAAGAAAACAGAACAGTAATGCTATTGTTCGATCCAAAGTTTTAACAAATTATTATATAGTATTACAAATCATTTGTGTATGGTAAAATTATGAAGCCAAATGAGCGAATGATGGGAGAAGATGTGTTAAAACACGCGTGTAATTAAGTATGCAGTAACCACATGAGGGTTTCATTTCACCCAAAAAAAAGAAAGAAAGAAAAGAAAAGAAATTGGGGTTTGGCTTGGCTGGCCCTGGATCTAGTTAAAGTAGTATATTAATCTTGCGTTCATGTCTTTCGTAAGTAAGTTCCCTAATAGCTCTGCTAGCCCCCTAGACTCTAGACTGAAAGAGGGATGAGGATATTAATAAAAAAAAAAAAAACTATGGGGCGTGATCTGAAGGACCTTCCAGGATGGACAGAGATTGAGGGGCCATGGCACAGCAGAAAGTGGGGTTGCAGATAGTGGTCCCTCACAGTTTTTACACAGCTTACTGTGAAGTGTGAAGGGGAAACAATAAAAACATTTACTTTCGCATGAAGCCACTTACTCATACACATCATAATATTCACAGAAATATAAAACAAAAAGCAACTGCAAGCGTCGTTAATCAGTTTAGATCTTTGGAAGAGAAGGGTGGTATCTCCCTATCTTATGACTCAATGGATTTGCAGATTGCAGGGGGGTTGGTAAACTGCAAAGAATCATCTAACGGATGAAGAGAGAGAGAGAGAGAGAGAGAGAGGGACTATAACAAGAATTGGTTTTTTCCAACCAAATCGCACTTTGTCTACTGTTTTATGTTCTCAAGACATGATGGCATCTTTTCCTCGTCTTTCTCTCTCTCTCTCAATTGCATATGCTTAATTATTATGATAATTGGAAAGAAAAAGATGGACAGAGAAGGGAAGGGTCAAATGATTGAAACAACTGGGGCTGAGAGGAGGGCACCAAAGGTCAACTAGCAAGCTAGCCCAAGTTGAGGAGCATCAGTTTTAAGATTCTTTTGGGAATAATCATATTTACTTGCTTTCTCAAAGGGCTTCCAACAATTTCAAGTACGATGCTGTGCTTCAAGGTAACAATCATGAGGATAGTGGACTACAATTTCAGGATCTTTTTCTTCCTTTTTTCTTTTTGGGGTACAATCCTGGAGTCATACGCTCCAAGCATATCAGCATACAAAATGACAGTTTTAGGATTCTATGATAAGTTGTGTTCTTGCCTGATTGTTGTGAGTTCCCTGCATTGGACAAAAGCATTCCAGAATAAATGGTTAAAATCCAACGATAATTGGCTAAGTAGTATTCGGTGACTGCTCTTCTAGACTGTAGTCATACTGGCTCTGAATCTATATGACATGGTCCCACAAGAAATTTGTGCAACGGAGGATCCCGTATTTGAGGCTTTTTCCACACTAAAAGGAACAGGCAGACTAGAAGAACCAGTCAATAAGAGGCTACAAGCTATTTTTCTTAATTGTTATAAAGGATTTTTAAAACGGTTTTTTTTTCTTTGGTGAGTATTTGTAACAGGAATAATGAGAATTGTCCATGCAGGGAGTTACCTTCACCTTCAAGATGGTATCTGGCTAATTCAAAGGTAGAGAAACTTAATCCTGCAGAGGCTTATTCAAAGAAAAAGGCAGCTTTGCGAGGACAATCCACAGATTCCACTTAAATGAAGATTTTGCTTTTTTAATCTTCTTGTACTTACTCTACAATGTATTGATACACTATAATTAAACACTTTGTCTAATGAATTGAACTCAAAATTTAATTTAATTAATTCATATAACAATTTTTAAAAACTAACATCCTATTAATTATTTCCAACACCTCCAATCCTTTTTTCCCTATTCCAGGTTACAACCCTCTTTGTTAAAAAAAAAAAACTTTTGTCTAATTAAAAGGCAATTTACGCATTTAAATTCAATCTGACATCCATAAACTACAGCTCAATCGGACATTTCACTCTATCAAAATGCTTCTACAAAGAAATACACAAGGGAACTCTAACAAAAATTACTGACATAAGACCATACATATGTAAGTTGCAAAAAATTAATCAGCAATAGAAAAATCCATGTATTCAAATTCAATGACAAATTATCAGAGGACTGCTTTGAAAAATACAAATAAAAAATGGGGGAACTATAATAAATAACTCAGGTGTGCTTGTACATTGTTGACCAGATACATTTGATAACTAAGTTTGGACAACCAAATTACCTACCTAGAAAATTTTACAGATCTCAATAACAGTACAGAAAATGTGCTGAATGTATCTAACTCCTTGCATTATTACTAATACATAGGAAAAAACTAAGTCAGGCTACTAAACTTAGTCAGTGCAACTACTTGTGAGGATAGCTAAATCCTGAAGAAACCCAAATATCTGATCCTCAACTGAATAAAGCATTAAATATAATGATATAACATATTCAGGCTAACAAAAATTTGGGTAAGAGGAAACAATCATTACTATTGGCCAACTTACATGCTCCTAGCTAGAATTCCTGAAATCATTTGTGTATTCAAGCAACATATCATGAAGGACTTCGGCTTTTGGGCGATCTGCGGGATCTTCCTCTGTACATCGACGGAAGACATCAACAAGAAATCTAAGTGTTTCTACTTCAGCCTCTGTTCCAGATTGGGTCATTGCACTTTCACTCGATGATTCCCATGCCTCCAGCTCATCAGGTAGTCTTGGACGTTTTCCCATCTGCATATAATAGATCAGAAGAAATAACCTGCTTAGATCAAAGGTATCTAAAAGAAGATGAGACAATCTTAGAATTTACAATTTCTGTTACCTGAAGTAGTTCATGAATGTGCAGCTCCGATAACCCAGAATATGGAACTTGGAGAGTCAACAGTTCATAAAGCAGGCATCCAAATGACCAAATGTCCACTTCCTGCAACCAGTTAGACAGACTTAACATCCACAAAAGCCAAACAGTTTACTTAATACAGATGCCAGCAAATCAACTCAAAGCAAATATAGCAAGTAGCATATCACTTCAAACAAATACCTAGATGCTACTCATACACGTTACACCTACTTTCCCTCCCTCATTCCCCTCCCCTCTCCATTCAACGTACGCACATTAGTCCACCAAGTAAATTATCATTTCTTTCGCATCAAAATTATCCACTTACACTTTCCATGTCACAATCATTTTCACCAAATCAAGGAATTAAAAATCAACTCAAAAATAACTGCAGAAATGGCAAGCGAAAAACTTACCAGTCCATATTGATCATGCTTATTCATTGCACGTAGAACCTCAGGAGCCATCCATCGAGGTGTTCCAACACAAACATTAGGAGGAGGTATCCCCAAATGAGCAATACAACATGTATGCAGGAAAGACCTAAGAGGTACTGCTCTATCAAAATCACAGAGCTTCACAACAGGGCTCCCATCAACTCTCTTCCCATTCAAATCAATCAGAATGTTTTCACTTTTTATGTCTCGATGAATAATGTGCTTTGAGTGCAACTCTGCTAATGCAGACGCGACATCACGCGCAATACACAATGCCAAATCCACAGGGACATGCTTCTCACCAGCTTTAGCTAGTTTCTCGATATGAGTCTGCTCATAAGCAAAAAAGATAATCAGGTGTAATACAAGCAACCAGGAGTTGACATTTAACATAAAATAATTACCTTCAAAGATCCTCCTTTTATGTACTCCATCAAAATTGCAGACTGTAAGATTTCGACGATTCTGACTTCCATCAGCTACAGGAACCCACTTTGAAGATATTTGATGTCCATACATATCTACTATGCATGGGTGTTTTCAAAGCACCCGAGTATTCTTACTTCCCCCAGGCCGCTGTACTCGAAAATTTTTCACCTCAGCAGAAGAAGCACCATTTACTTTCAAGAGTGCGCACCTGCGAAATCCAAATCATAGAAAGATTAATAACTAAAAGCATTCTCACTAACAGAATTGAAAAAACTAATTAGTTAATTGAAAACGGCATGAGATGTCACGACAAGAAAATTGTGCATCAATAAAAATTACACTAAACCTCCTATATCTTAAAAACCCCATGAAACAAATTGAATTTCACACATCTATAGTGCCAGCATTACCATATAAACCTGACAAGACAATTCAGAAAACACACCTTTGCTGCAGCCTCCATTGATCCAAATTTGCACCGAATGAGAGAACTGGAAGCCACTCTTTCAATTTCATCACTTATGGTCATAGAAGGGAAAGAACAACTCAAGACAGGACAGCTTTCAGTTGTAAAAGAAGTTTTTGTTCGACTAAGGGGGATGTATCTGTAACAGAAAGCAGATATATATCAGAACAATAATAAAATAGACTTTTTTCACAGCATCACATCTTCTCTAAAACACACACACAAACAAGTTATCAGCACAATATAAAAGTAACAAATAATTCAAAATGCATGTTAATGCCTCAGTTAATAATTATGAAAATGTTAAACACGCGATTGAGCTTTCACAAGCACTTCTTTCTGATTCCCAACCTGCAGCACTGTAGTGAGACCAAATCTTCCAAACCAAACTAATTGGTTACATGACATCTTATATACCAGAAATAGAAGAGAATCTCGAAAGTCATTTTTCCAAATACAAACATCTAAGAATATTTGCATCAAGTAAAAATATTGACCTGCAAAAGTATTCAGGATCCGTCTCTTCTCGTATATCATGTGGATGGCAAGCATCAACCACCATGCGAATCCATGAATCACCCCTCTTTATAGGAACAATATTCCAGGCATGTGGCATGAAATCCAAGTAACCCCTGACAAGCTCACAAGGAACTGGTGGTTCTATCCGATCACATAGATACTGTAACAATTGAAGTCATACCAGGTATTAATAAAAGAAGATAACAACTCACAAAATTGATATATACCAAAAAGAATAAAACAAAAAATCAAAGAGATAAAAAGGGATGAAAATCTCACCTTCATGAGCAGTGCTCTATGTCTACACACACCAAATTGAAGAGTACCTATTGGAACCACAATGGAATTCCTCCTTGACTTTATTGACCGTAAAGATCTCTCACAGAGCTCAGAGAATACAATATCTTCTACAGTATCCAAGGTCTTGTTAGATGCACTAGCACTGTCACTGTTTCCAGTTGAACAGGTGCAAATGAAAGGCTTCTTATAGTTAGAACCGGATACTGCTTTTCGAGTCCTTTCTACAATACCACTTCTATCACTCCCTCCAAAATGATCCGATACAAAAAGCGCAAGCAATGATGCTATCTGATGGTTATCAACAGGAATCCGCTCCTTATCTTTAGCTAAACCATTCGAGTGCTTCAAATGAAATACCAAAGCTTGCGCAGAGAGAGCAATTGCATCTAACTCTTCATCTTTTTCCCTAAAGAAAACAACATACACAACCATAACTCAAATAGAAGATTAGAAATATGTTTTCCCAACCCATTAAGCAGAATCTAGTACTCTTGATTCATAAAGCAACTTAATTCCTATTCACATATGTAAAATTAACCTGTCAACAAGAATTACTTCACGTGAGTCGAGATGAAAAATCTTCTCATAGCTACTCAAGGGCAAGAAGGGCCGATCACGCCCAGCATCATAAAAGCCATCTGGTAGATAGTCTTCAGTTCCACAAAATGAAGTAGTACTATACTTTCGTGATAAATTGGAGCAATAATCTGTTGGTTTTCGATACTTGCATGGTTTCGGATTATTAAGATCCCTATCAGAATGCCTTTTTGACTTAGAGTTAGACTTGGATATTTCTGAGGATGAACCTTCATCCAGCTCGATAACTCCTCTTACAGGAGCCAAAGATGCATCGAACTGAGAACATTGATTTTCACTTCCTTTATTTATTGACTCATGACCAACTGATGTAATATTTTCTACATAGAAGCCCTTTGTAGAAGTAAGTTTATCGTCCTCATGCCTAACACTACTGAATTTTTCATCTTTGGCTTCTAGTATATGTAATGGTTTTTCATCATCTTCGCCTGTAAGTTCTGATGCAGCTTCTGCACAAGTGTCAGAGGTAAGGACATCATTGTTGCCTGGTGCTTCTCCACCTGCCTTCATCGTGAGCACTTCACCATGTCCTTCACCTTTCCATTTCCTGCTGTTGTTTAAACGTTCTTGTCGAGCTCTTTGTTGCAAATAATGTCTCCTTTTCCATCGTTTACTTGATCTACGAGCTGCGAAAGATCTACTGTTTGATAAAGGCACAGTTAAGATGCCTGATGAGGTTTTATAAGCACCTGTGTTGAATTTGAATGGAACAAATTAAATTTACTGGTAAGTTAAAGACACATGTAAAAGAAGTGGAAAATAATATTATGAGAAATGGGATGGGAGAAACACATAACAGAACTTATTATAAACACCTTACCATTGTAAGAAACAGTTCCATCATTATCCTGAGCAGTAGTTTCATATACATCCATCTCAACTGATGAACTGCTGAAATCATCAAGTGAGGTGCCTTTGCCATTTCCTTCCAAATCGCAGTGTACCCAAGAAGGTATTTGAGAACAACTTATAAGTTTATTGTACTGGACCGATGGTGTAGATGTATAAAAAAGGAAAATGAGGTTAGGCTTAAAACATGAGATGTTGTGCAAATGTATTAAAGTTTCAAGAAACAAACTATCAGATCATCTACCTGTTACCATGAAAGTCATCTGCTCCAACAAAGCCAAAACAAAACAAGACAGAAATAAAATTGAATGTAAACCACTTATAGAGAAACACTGGGACTAATTAAAATATCAGGAGCAAAAAACATGCATATCTCAATTAACATGGTACATCTAGTCAGAATAACAGGGAAAACACCAATGACCACCAACTGCAAGTGCAATACCAACAAAATTTAATATGATCTGACATACAAGTTACAAACCAATTAAAAGTAGAAAAATACTTATGCCAGTAAGTGTACCACCTAAGCTTTTCCTGCTTTAGCAGAAATAACATGCAAGTATATACATCCTGAAATAAAATTTTAAAACAAATCAAAATTGGCTGCATCCTACAGAAAGCTATGGGAAAGGCTTAGAGTTAGAACTATCTAAATCAGGTCAGAGAAAGAAAATAACTGTTGACTTGAAAATTTTGCTACTCGTTTGAATCCATCCAAAAAATTGGCCAAAAAAATCCATCCAAAAAAAACTCCAAGATATGGATCAATCTAAGTCTATATTTATTAGTACCTGAAGATTCAAGGTTTGAAGGTTACCCATGAGGCTAAGTTCCAGAGACCCCAGCGACGTCAACCTATTATTTGACAAATCCAAGGTCTCCAATCTTTGTAATGAGGACAAGCCTGAGGGTAGTTCCACCAATTTATTATTGGCAACTTTCAACGAAATCAAGTCATTCAAAAACAAATTTCAATTGGCAAACTCTTTATCTTATTGAATGACAGATCCAGATATTCCAAATTCTTTAAGTATCCAATTTCTGGAGGAAGGTATCTGCTGGAAAAGGAAACATAAAGGTCACAAATTTTTCCAGATACATCAAAAAGATATGTTAGAAAAGCTGAATTTTCGTAAACCCTAAAATTTAAAATTTAATTCAAATAAAGGGCTAAAAGGGTTGATAGAACACATGCCTAATAGAAAAATAACAAACAGAAAGCTTGGTCAAGCACTTAAGCCCAGCAATCTCACTCAACAGAGTCAAAACCGAGGGCCGAGGCGGAACCCTACTAAGTTCCAGCTCTTTCAAACCTTTTAGCTTGCTTAAAGTCATCCCGTTGAACCGCGGCGACGATATCTTCACCTGCAAACACTCTAACCCTACCAAACCCCCAACCTCCGCCGGAAAAAAATTGATTTCGTTTCCGAAAAACTTCAAATTCCTTAACCGACTAAACGCTCCAACCGATTTCGGAATCAAATTGAAGACGTTTTTGTATAAATAAAGCCCGTCCACAGACTCCTTCGAGTCTCCCAATATCGAAAACTCCACGCTTTTGCCGGAAACATCGAGAACCGAGTCTTCATCCGCATTACTACTACTACAGTTCTCGTTGGTGTTGTTCTCAGCGTCTCCGTCGACGGCAGCGGTGCTATTGGTGTCATTATCGTCGTTTTCGTCTTTTTGTTGGTTGGGTTTTTGGTCCTGGTTATCGGGGAGGTTGTCGACGACGTCGGTGGAACCGGGGAGCTGCATTGGGGTTTTTGAAGAGGGGAAACGGAAGGGGAAAATAAGAAGAGGGATGGGGATAGGATTTGAAGAAGAGATCTGTTTGGCAAGCAGGAAAGAGCATACGAAAATTTAAGAGAAAGTCGAAGGGAAATTGAAGAGAAGGGAACAGAGACGGGAAAAGCAAGAAGCAACCGCTCCCCTGGGTAGAAAAAGAAAGAAAGAGAAACCCTAAAATCTAGTAGAACCGTACTGCTTCTACTGTTCAATTTTTTATTATTTAATTTAATTTTAGTTGAATTTACAGAAATAACCTTTAGTTGAATGTGAAGCGGTCGATATTGGTGGCCAAGGGTCATGTGAATCAGTGATGTCTATTTTTTCACTTTACTTACACACGAAGATTCATCCAATACAAAGAAGGTTGATTTTTTTTTTTTAACTTGCTTTCTATAGACATGTGATTTGACATCTTAACTTGCACATCAAAGAAAACCAGTGGTCAAATTGTTGTTTTTTTTCTAATTTGACCATAGCATGATTTAGAGGCAAACAATGCATATTTGTCACTACGATTACGTGAAATTTTAGATTATGTTATGCTTACTAATTTTTAAATGCTGCTTTTATTCGTGTTAATCATAAAATTTTATATTGTGAATTGATTCATCCTGCTAAATAATTTTTTTAAGTAATTTGGATCGATATAATGTTGATTTTAAATCTTATAATCATAAAAAAAAAAAAAAATGTAGAACCAGTATTTTTTTTTGGTTAATATACTTGGTTTTTTCGGTTAAATACTATACTCGAGTTTTGCATTCATCTATCAAATTGATCATAAAATTAACATTGTTAGGTAAATGAATGATAATGTTAATAGAAATTGACGTAAATGATTAAAATTTAAAATTTGAACATAAGATATTTAGATTCAAACTTTCATGATTTTTATTAGTTGATGATTAAATCTGAAAATTCTCAACAAAATAAAAACCCATAAACTAAGTATATTATCTCATTATTTCAAAAAAAAAATTACTACAAAAATAATCTTCATTTGCTTGGAAAAAATTATTTCAAGTATTTCATGCCTCTTGAATGATTGTTCATAAATTTTTCGAGTTAAATGATTGGCCAAATATGTTTATATATATTTTTTAAATTTTTATAAAATAAAAAATTATTTTATATCTAAATTTATTTAAATATATTAAATATTAACAAAATTCAATTTGAATTCGAATTAATTTTTTAAAATCTATAATACTAGATATTAACAAAAATAATCAAATCAAAATCGAACTATTATCACTACTTTGTGACAAGAAATATTATTCCATGACATGTATCATGTCGAGGTCAGTTTTGATGGTATGCAAACATGAACAGCTGCATAAAATGCTGCCTAAGTTTGAAAAGTACCCCAACAATTTTAGAGTTTGAATATCCCACTAGTTAGTTCAGCCAAGTCATTGAGATAGAAATAGGCATTGAAGACTAAGAAAGATGGATAAAATGGGGAGGCTCACTAATAACAAAGCCCTTGCTGAACAGGAGACATTTGTAAGATCAGTAGTCGGCAGACCAGTTTGCAGCACTTCCAACTTTCTTCATTCCAGTTGATTCCCTTCTTTGTCTCTGCATCGACGCTGAAAGTAGCACCACAGACCTGACCTGAACTGTCCCACCTTGGCACTGGCTTCAACTCATTAAGGGGATGCTCAAAGCTCCTTAAACCCTCCAGAGGATGTGAAGAAGCACCCTGAAAAGGAAAAAATGGGAGCTGCAAAACATCAGCAATAAAGTTCTCATGCTCCTAATTTCTAAAATCATCAGAGTTAGAACCATCTTAACAGAGAACCAAAATAAAAGACATGATTGAAGATAAGGAAACGTATAGATGATCCCCAATTTAATCCAATGTTTGAAAGAGAAAAGAACAGAGACTAATTATGATAGAAAAACAATTTAGGAAACAAATGTAAAAAGTTACAAGTATCATAAATATTTATGCATTGAAACCTGTATGCCACCCCAACTTCTCATTCCACCTTAATTTTGATTCAATTTCCATTTCACCTTGATTTTCGCTATATCATCCTACTCTAGTCTCAATATCCATTTCAATTCTTTGCCCCAGTCTGTTTCCAAACTTTTTCTACCTATTAGTGCCCGACAACATTATTCGAGTGAAAGTAAGGGAACCTAGGCTTGTCAATGACTTATTAATCGACAATAAATTAGGAAATTCCCTTATAGTGTTACCTTTTGGGAAAGGAGCAAAAGAATTCCACAGCTCTTTTTCACAGTCTCTGCATCATCTGCAAGAACAAGATGGCCTTCAGCATCAGTTCCCCAGAAGAAAGGTACATTTCCATCAGCATCCTGCACAAGCCAAAGTTAAAAACTGCATCATATGGGAGAAGAAACTTGATAATAAAATCAAATATTAGAGATATCCATTTCATTAGCTGAAAAAGATTAGGTTTACTTACAGAAGCTATAAACATAGCTTTTGAAGAGCCATCATAGAGAACAAAAGCAAACTTCCCCTTGATATCTCTTACAACCTGGTCAGGAGGGTAAGGACCTCTGTCTCTGAGGGTTCTGTAAGCTTCGATGATAATTATCCCCTCATTTGCAGTCTTGTTCAAGCCATATTGTTGCTTAAGAAGAGCAACATTCTCAATGTGGCCTTGAAACATGCAGAAAATGTCATCCACAACTGCAAAGAGTCTGGGAACGTAAAATGAAAAGGATCAGAATCTCAATTTCTGAATCTCCATTGCATTGTAAAAACAATCATAGAAAAGAACCAAATTGTACACTTTCTTGTTATAATAAATCCTGATACAGGAAATACTTTAGTTATGAAGTTTTTAAGTATGATCCAGCTTCTGAGGGAAAGTGAGTTAAATAAAGTAAACAAATTATGCACTATCCAGAAACATGTACAATGCAGTAACCAAACGACTAACCAAGGGCCAAATCATTAAAATACTAAATAAAATAAATAAATACAATCAAGTCAATCTATCTTTGGTCTTTCTCAAAACCATTATATAAGATCTTTAGTTTTGGACTATACTCAAATATCTATATCCCATGGTAAAACAATTATGCCCCCTCCTCTCCCCAAGCGTTAGAATTTCCTCAAGCTGCACGTTGTTCTCAAATATAAAAATTCTAGAAAACACAAGACAACTCAAAAATCTAGCAAGATACTCATCAATGACCAGCAAACAACCATTAAGGTAAATCACAATTCTCATTCTGCCTGTATATAATAGAACAACTAAACAAAATCCAAGTAATGTGAAAAAAGATCTAAGAAGCAAATCAATCCAACAAGAACTTGGATTTCTCCAAATTAATAATCAAATAAAATCCTGTATCGCATTATGAGCCATACACAAATTTCATCAATTTACAAGAAACATAAGAGGAATAAGAGCAGAGACAAAAAGGAAAAACAAGAGAAACCTTCTACAAATTTTCACCACCCAATGAAACAATAAGCAAAGAAACAAAACAACCCAGAAAATATCATGATTAGATCAATCAAAAACCACCAAACAAAATAGAGAAAGAGACCCAAAAATGAAATATTGAGCATAATAAATAAAAAGATGAAACTAAACATGAGAAAAGTTTTACCTGGGGAGAAGTGGGTTCTGTTTTTCAAGTGAGTAAGACATGACACCAGAAGAGCCAAGATTGACGATGACAGAACCAGGATTAACAGAGGCAAAATGGTTAGCCAAGAAGCAATTTTTGAGAGCAGAAACGGCTTTAGAGTGACCAGGAGCATTAAGAGCATCTGGGCCCTTCGCAACCGATTTGTCAAAAACTGCTAGCATTTTTTCCTTCCTCTGTTTGCAAAGATCCAAAACTTCCACAAAAACAAAAACCAAAAAGTATTTCTTGATTTTTTTTTTTATCAATGGACGACGAAGGATAAAAATTGGTTCTGTTGTGGCAAATATAAGGAAATATGACGAACTTGTAAGGAATTTAAGGCAGTTTTTCTTTTCCAATATTGCCCTTTTGTCTAAGATTTATTGAATTATCATATCAAACAAATAGAATTAAATATTAAAATAACTCTTGAATTATATACTTTTATTAATTTAATATCTAAATAAATAAAATTATCTGTTTAATACTCAAATTTTTATTTCTTCGATATTTTGGACTAACATCATTAGTCCACATGTTGATATAACATTATCATCCAATAAAATATTGACACATGTAAAAAAAAAGTTATGTCAACATCACATCATCAATTATCACATTATCATTAAAGAAAAAAATTGAAAACATTTAATCTAAAAAATTTAAAATTTTTTTAAAAAAATTTAAAATTTAAAATATTTTGAAATATTTTTTAAAAATTAAAAAAATAAATATATATATGAAATATTTTAAAAATTAAAAATATATAACATTTTAAAAAATTCAAAAAATCTCAAAATTTTAATAAAAATTCAAAATTATTCTAATATTAAAAAAAATTTTAATAAAAATATAATTTTCTTAAAATTAAAAAAATTCACAAAAAATTTAAAATTTTGAAAATAAAAAAACTAAAATTTTTGGAAAATTTTAAAAATTAAAATATATACTTTTTTTAAAAAAAACTAGAAATTTATAAAAAAATTCTTAAAAATAAAAAAAATTGAAAATAAAAATTAATATTTTTATGAAAAATCCAAAAATTCAAAAATTATAATTTTATTTTAAATATTTTAGTTTTTTTCTTTTTTTTTAGTTTTTTAAATATTCAAATTTTAAAAATTATTTAAAATTATTTAAGAGTTTTCTTTTATTGCTGACGTGACAATTGATGATGTAATGTTAACTAAACTTTTTAACGTATGTTAGCATGTTATTGGATATTTATACCACATCGGCAAATTGACTAACGATATTAGTCTTAGGTACCAAAATAAATGCCATAATGAAAATTGGAGTACTAAATTGATAATTTTATTTTTTTTAAATACTAAACTAATAAAAAATGTATAGTTCAAAGATAATATTTGTATTTAACCTAAAACAAATATACATATTTAAAAAAATTAGTTTTTTATACACTGTTATAGTAATTTTTTTAATTTCACAAATAATGTTAAGAGATTAATACATATCTCATTTATATTTTTAATTAATTTTTTATTTTTCTAAATATATCTTAAAATATATATGCCACCTTTCTAGTCTTACTTATGGAGTCTAAAAACTTTACTGTCAATATATTTGATAATTTTTTATTTAAAAAAAATTTGTATTTGAACTCAAAGTTTGACTTTCTTAATCGATGCAATTACTTTTAAAAAATAACATCTAGCATATTTAGAACTCGAAACTCAATACTTACAACCCCTTCTCCTTTTAGGATATAATCTCCTCTGTATGAAAAAAAATTATTTTTGATACACTATAAGTATAGATTTTTAATTTCACATATGTATACAAACATAGCATGTTATTTTAAAAAAATCAATGGAAATTTTTTTAATATAAAAAGACATCGCAATTTCATAATAGTAAAAAAAATTACAGGTAGTAAAATTTGAACAAAACTAAATCAAGTTCTAGGTTAATAGATAGTATTTATTTATCCACATATTTTTTATTATTTAATATTTTTTTTTTTAACATAGAAATGGAATGGTTGCAACTTGAAAATAGCATAAAGAAATTTAGGGGCTGAAATCCAAATAAATTAAACTAAAATTTGAATTTAATGGATATTATTTATTTATCCATATATTTTTTATTATTTAATATTATTTTTAATATAGAAAATAGAATGGCTTTTTTTTTTTGCCAAGATGTAATAAATGGATTTATGTATTGCATTTGTTAATTGTGAAGGTTATTTATGTATTTTTATTTAATTTTTTGTCAAAGTTCGATGTGTTATATTTTAATAGTTATATTGGTGACCATTTTTAATGCAAGATTATTGATATTATTGATTTTGGCTACAACATATGGGCTTCATCAGTAGCATTTTTTATCATTAACACATGGTTTCAAGATAAATAGCCACATGTCTAGCTAGTCACCATCTATCCAGCTAATAACGCCATCATTCATGAAATATAAAAAGGAGAATTAAAACCAATAATGAAACATTTTTTACCCTAGACCTTCCTTACTTTCTTCTCTCATTTGCTTAATTTTTTTATTTCTTCTTGTACATTTGATTAACTTGAGCATTAGAATGCATATTACTTTCGATGTCCCCAAACCTTCTTCCATGTGATAGATTTGACATGTTCTTTAGTTCAACCTTTAACAAGCTTTTCTATTATTGGGCCTAGAATCACATCTACAAGATGGTTAACGATTTCTCTATTCTCATATCAAATTGCATAAATGAGATAAATTTGATTAAATTCTAACTATATTATTTGATTACAAATTAAAATTATTTTTATACTTATTAATTTTAAGTAAAATACTCATAGTGTTTAAAAATACTTATTATGTTATTTGAAAATGTTTGACAAAAATGTGTTATTTTAAGAAACCATATTACAATAATTTTAATTTTAGGAACTTGGCATAGTACCCACACAGTAAAGAAGCAAAAAAGAAATATTTTTCAATCTTTGTCTGCCTTAAACCCTAAAAACCCGAGGTGGAAGGAAATTACTTGGCTAGTCTTTTTCCTATATATTAAAAATAAAATAAGATATAATTATTAGTACTTCTAATTAGGCTTTTATGGGCCCAAGCATTGCTGGATTTTTTTAAAGGGACGAAAAACTCAAGTTTCGGTATTTACCATTTTATACACACATCTACGTGAGAATTGTAAATTCTACCAACGATATTGAAAAAGTTTGACATTTGTTTGTTTGTTAATAATTAATTCATTTTTAATATATATAATTATATCGTACTAAAATGTTTTATGATCTTTTAATTAGATTTGACTGTTCTTGTATTTTTATCGTGTTTGTTTTTATGTTAAATATATGCAAAATATTAAAATTATTATGTTATAATTTGTGTAAACACATAAACATATTTTTTTAGTTTTTACCAAAATCATATACAACTTTTATTAAAAGTTTAAATGTGTTATTTAAGTTAGACAAACTTAAATTAGATGACATTGTGAGAAAAGAAAAAGGTATCAAAATTGTTTGAGAAGAAGAAGGTCAAACAAATAGAATGTCGAACTAAAAAAAGCTAGAAAGCTAGAGATTGGTGAAAACAGGTCGACAATAAATCAAAAAAAGTGTTGGATAATGAAAAACTAGGGCCTATAAGGCCTTATATAGCCAAGTCTTAGATTGGATGAATGTCCCAAATTAAACCATATCATTATACTAATACCAAGGACTACCTTTTAGCTTTTCAATCCAAATTCAGATAATCACCCAAATTTTCACTTCCCACCAAAATTTCTCTTTCCTTGATAAATGTAAATTCAAATGAATTTGTGACAAGTTTATCTAAAATCCACAAGTGTCATATGAATCATACTACAAAAACTCTAGGCTAGTTGTGGCACATAAATATCACGTCAGATGTTTAATGCACACATTGTTAGTGTCACTTCAACTACACACGTAATGTAACGTCAGACACGTGATGTATGTACCACAAATGTTACGTCGATCATACCGTGTGAGCACAACATCGATTGTTTCAATTTTAATCAAAATACCAACCCTACCTTATCTATGTTGGTATGACCATAGATTGTAGCTCAGCATATCAAGGTTGGGGTAGTTATAGAAACAGTCCTTCCATCAATATAATGGAAACTCCCAAATTAATCTACACTCAACTTGCAGCTCAATTTGGACAACAATAGATTGGCCAATCCTACTTCTCGTTAGTTTGATGCCTTAAACTATTTAATGGGGAAGACAAAATGTTAAAGGCATTTATGGTCTAAAGGGCAAAATAGACATTTTTCCCTAAAATATGAGTCATAAGCCAAACGAGGCAATTCAATCTTTTTGGTCTGAGTTGACATGTTAAGCTGACTTGAAAGTTTAAGATCCACGTTAGCTTGATCACCTTAACTGACCTCCAAATGATACTCAAGAATGCTGACTTGTCATCTCCCAATTGGTTTGTTGACTGTTAGCTTAGATTGGGCTTGCAACATCAGCCCTAGCCCTATCATTTGAAGTTTGAGCCACCTAACCCCAACACCTCTACCATACAAGTATAAAAACTCCATCAAGTTCTATCAACTCAATTTCGTATACCTCTACTTTCAAGTTTTTCCCTCTTTTTCCTCTCTTCCCAAGCATTGACTTGAGTTTTAAAGCACAAATATTAAGAAAACCTCTAACCTTTGCTCTTAATCAACCTTTCACCTTGTAATTTCTAGTTTTAGCCTTCTAAAAGACAATTTGATACCAATAATAAATAAAATTTAAAATTATATAAATATTTTTAATTATATAAACTAAAAATTATTAAAATTAAAAACAGTTATTATCATTTAAATTTAAATTAATTTCTTTTTAAAATAACTTTTAATAAAAAATACCAAACAATAATTATTATATAAACTAAATTAAATATAATTTTTTTAAAAAATCATATTTAAATAATTCAAATCAATTAAAAACCTAATGAATTTTAATATGATTATGGTTAACAGACATGAAACGTTTGGTTTAGGGGAATCTGAGATATTTCTCGAAATCTTGCTTGTGAAAATGTGATTCTCACATTTGATTCACAAGTATTTGATTCTTTAGGGTAATCTTATATTCTCAACAGTACTCAAAAATTCTGAAATAAAAAACACACATCTCCCAATAATTTTTTAATATTTCGAGAGAAAAGTTATTTTGGTTCACATTTAACTTGAATAAAAAAATTTTGTTAAATAACAAAATATTTTTGACTAAATTACAAATATCACATTTTTTATGTTAAAAACATGGTATTTATAAAAAAGCAATTTTAAACCAAACAAATACTATATTTGTAATGTTAAAAACATAATATTTAACTAAACAAATATTGTATTTTTTATGTTAGAACTATAGTAATAGGTCAAATACAAATACTGTATTTCTAAGATTAAAAAAGCAATAACAAGTCAAATGCAAAGCACAACAAAGCAAAGGCTATCAGAACAAAACGTCAAATACAAAGAAAAGCAAAGCAAAAAGAGTGGTCTAAATAATGTCACATGGCCCCTAAGCCATAGGCATTATCATTTTTTCTTTTACAACTGTTTAATATACGATTTCACTACATTTCTTTGTGGACAAATGCAGTATTTAATGCTCAATTGATTTTTTATATAAACCTAGGTCATGTGATTAATTATTATGTTTCTTTGAAGTTAAACACAATACTTGAGTAAATAAATTTCTTTTTAATTTTTCACTTAAATACTATGTTTCGAAAGGTTAAAACTAGGGAAAGCAAAAATACTCGAAACCGACGAGTTTCGACCCGACTCGACCTCTTAGAGTCGATTTTTTTTTTTTGAAAATCGGGTATCGGGTCGGGTAGGATCGGGTGGCATAAAAAAATTTCAGGTTTGGGTCGGGGTCAAGTTTTAGGCAAACCCGACCCTACCCGACCCTATATATATAAAAAATTATTTTTTAATTAATTTTTAAATTTTATATTTAATTATATATTTATATTAAAAATAATATTTTATTAATTTCGGGTCGAGTAGGATTCAATTTTATACAATATCAAATCGGATCGGGTTCGGATATTAAAAATAAAAAAATTTATCAGATCGGGGTACGAATTTTATATGTTTAAAGTCGGATCGGGTTCGGGACGAACAAAAATCCGTCTCGTCCCGACCTGTTGCCATCACTAGTTGAAACATAATAATTATGAATTATTTATTATGTTTTTTGTAAGTTAAAACACAATATTATATTATAATTTTTTTTTAATTTTTCACTCAAATATTACGTTTTTAAGCTTTGAAATGTAGTAATTGAGAATTATTTTTTGCGTTTCTTGGATGAATAAAATGTGGTAATTAATTATTCTTTTTTTTAATAATTGATCACTTGAATACTACGTTTTTAGGATTTGAAACGTAAAATTATGAATTATTTTTGGATTATTTGATAAAAGATTGTCTTTTTGTCAATATTTGACTTGATTTTTTTTTTATCAAACATTGCATTTTTATTTGACAAAAACATTTGTATTTGTTATGTAGTAAATGATACTATAGTAAAAATATTGGATTAAGTAATCTAACTTTCTTGTTAACCAATCACAGGAATCTAATAATCTTATACCACGAAAAATCACTTATTATCAAGAATTCACACTTTTTTAGATATCATTTTTACTTTAAAAATATAAAATTTCACAAACTAAACGTCCTCATAAAGTTTGAGTACTTTTATTCCCTATGATCCCTACCACTTTGGCATTTTATTTAAATATATTATTATTTTGCATTGTTTTAAGTTGGTTAAATGCTAAATTTAAGATATTTAAGTTTTTTTAATTAAAATATTTTTAATTTAATTTTTTATTATAAATTCAATTAATTTAAATTTTTATTTTTGAATGTGCTCAAATTAGAACCTATACATAGAATTTTTTAATGAATATGAATTATATAAATCGGTACTGTTACATTTAGTTTACAATATTTTTTTATCATTAAAAAATATTTTAATTTCTTTGTTAAAAATTGTTAATTAAAAAAAGTCAGTTGCGGATAAACATGATAATTTAAAACACAATATAATTATATGATACGAAAAATGATATAAAAGTAATACAATTTAAAATTTTAACAATAATTATATATAATTTAATAAAATTAAAAAATATATTTTATATTTTTATGTAGATATAAATTACGACGTATAATTTTTATATAAAATATAATATAAAAATATAAATTTTAATATTTTATATAATAAAAATATATAAATCACCAAATCTAATTATATATCTAAAAATTTTTACACCAAACCCAATAAAAATTTCAATAAATAAAAAACTTCAATATCTTACCTTCCTCATCTTTAGTTTAAGACATAGATGGGTAATTGAAAGACATCCTTCACCCAATCTATTTTAATCTTCTTCCATTTTTTATTTTATTTTATTGGGGTTTCTTGATTGGGGTGCTCCCTAATGCCTTCTCCACACGATGTGACCATCTCTTTGCAGCTTGACGCGTGAGTGGAAATGGACTATTATGACGTCCAATCAATGTAGGATGACCTGCCAAGGCATCACGAGAAAAAATGCAGAGTCCAAGAAAGAGAAAGACTTACTAAGTTTTTTCCTTTCATGCAACTGCTAAAAGCATAAGTTAGAGAGGAGGAAGAATTTAGAGAGAGAAAAAAAAGTGGTAAATGAAATGGGAATGCTTTTTGGGTTTTGACAGACGGTAAGAGGTGAAAATGACAACAAAATGTTTGGTTTACCTTTAGATTTAGGGATTTTAGAGACTTTTTACGAAATTTAATTTGAAAAATGACACGAGGGAGAAGTAAAATTTTGGATTAAATAAGGGTTTAAATTTTATTGTGATGTAATTGAATTTATTGTATTATTATTTAAATTAAATGTTAATTTTAATAAAATATATTTAACATAAATTTTTTTATAAATTTTTTTTCAATTATAATTATAATAATTTTTATAACTCATCTGAATGATAATAAAACGATGTCGTCAGTTGCAGTCGATGATAGCCAATGGCAGTCCAGTGTCAAAATTTGGGTTTTGGAAAAATGGTAATCTGGATTTTGAAAGGAATTCATAGAGAGATGAAGAAGAATTCAACGAGAGAATAAGAAAAAAATAAATAAAATCTTTTTTATATGTTTGACTAACAATTTTTGCAATTATATGAATTTAAATAAATATATTTAAATTCGTTTAATACTTATAATATTTAAATTCATTTAAATATTTATTTAAATTAGTATTATTATCTAAATCTAAATTCATTTAAATAAGCACTATTTATTTAAATATATGAATTCGTTAAATATTTATTTATTTAAAATTTTTATCAAAATGTAAAATAAACAAAATTTTAATTTAAAATTTAAGTTTATTTTTAATTAATAATAAATAAAAATTATTTTTTAAGATCGAAATATTCTACAAACATAAAATTTTATATATTTAAACTAATAATAAATTCAAATACAAATTTAAATATTCATTATTATCCATTAAAATAAAACAAATTCAAATATTAGATATTTAAAAGATATAATCATATCCGCTATGAACGAATAATAAATTTTATATTTAAATTTATTAATTATTTATTTATAATTATTTAAATTCGATATAAATAAATTAAATAATAATAGATATCTATTTATTTATTATTTATTATTGTCTTAATTACGCCATTTTTTTTTTATGTTTTGATTTTAATTTTCTTGAAAGTTCCAGTAAATTTCCCTCCAGACCAGTGGCAGCTTTTTATCGTTCTTTTTATGACTAATGGCAGCTTTCTCATAGCAATGAGAATGTGGAAGTCAAACTTGAAAATTGCTCAAGGTATTCAGTTTCATATAAATCAAATATTCAGTGGGATTTTAACCAAGTTCATTCCAACTTAAATAAGATTTGTTTAGATAAGTTATGTAACAAATCTTTTTTTAATTTGTTAGTTTGAAATTTTATTTTAATTTTAATCATGTTTAATAACTAAACCTTAATGAACTTTACTTAATGATTTTTATTTACTTTGTCCAATCATATTTCATAGTCAGTTATATATTTTCATATCTAAGATGTGTAGTAGAATATATAAAAGTGATAAACAAGTGGTTTCAGATATATTGACTCATGTTAAGATAAAGTAATTTTAAGTTTGAACTATTTTAAATTTAGATTATTTTAAATTCAAATTTTTTTATTTAAATTATTCGAATTTGAATTAGATTCGAATAAATTAATTAAATATTTTTAATTCAATCCTTATCAATTTGGATAGACTTCAAGTCAAAATTAATTTTTTTTAATTTTACAAAAAAGTATAATTATTTTCATATTTTTTAAGTTTGGATATCTTTAACAAATTCAATTTTTTTTTATATTTTTAAATTCGAATCATTTCAAGGTTGTTTTTGTTTTAATTTTAATTTTTTTAATTCAAATCTCTAACTTTTTTCAACAAACTGAATTTTAATTCAAATCTTTAAATTTTTTAGTCCTTGTTTAAATTTCACAGCACTTTCGATGTTGTACGATTAAATTTATATTGTATACATAAATTCATCACATCATCAATTAAATTCAAATATTAATTATAACGAGATAAAATCAGTATAAATTTTTTATTATTTTTTTTTCAATCACAACTATAATATTTTTTTTTATATCGCAACTACAATAATTTTTATTATTGATTTCAATTTCACTACAACTAATCACACCACCTATTTAAATGGAGCCCTAATCAAATCAAATTCGATTGAATTTATCGATTGAATTCATTGGAACCTTTTTTAAACAACGTTTTGGGTTCGGTTGCCCACGTAGGATATATCTTCATATCTAGTAGGAAGCCATTTCTATTTAAACCATCTCTCCATCTACATGATCAAAAAAGCCAATACTCATACCGGTGTAAACGTTGCACTGCTGCAAATGAGACTCAGGTTTTCAATAATATTAGGTAAAAGTAGCTCAAACTGATCAAAGTTAGTCTAAAACATATACCATGTCAAAAAGCCAACACTGTAATTGACAAACAAGACTTGAATGAACATAAAACACCAAACTGTCATCGCTGCAAAATTTCGATTTTTATGAACTCATCTATAGGATTCTCCCTATGATCCTCTGGTTAAATGGAACAGAGAAACTACATTAATAATCAGGTAGCTCAAACTCGGTTGTATGCAACTGATTTGCTGAAGAGACTGCGAATATAGAGAACTTGAAGTGCACTAACAAGAGCTAGCAGAATGTACTCTCCAACTGTGTAACCTATAACACGCTTTCTTGTGCTCTCATTTGCTGCAGGCAAATACCGATCATAATGATATACAAGTAACTATTACAAAATTTGCCATATTTGCAGACATCACGATGTGTTGTTAGTATTCTACGAATGTGATATCGATGTCAGTGAATGAAACATGAGCAAACCATCAATCATGCAGTTATCCATTAGTTAATGCATTTCACCTAAACATGTACACCAATAAAAATTTAATACTAACAATGTTCAAGACATACCGCAAAGAATGCACATAACTATCATGTCTATAGGATATCCAAAAGCATAATTGCCATTACACTAGAAATAAATACAAATGATCTCTTTAAGTTTATCATGTGTTTTCTAAAACTTAGACTTCATTTACTGTTTTCTCCAGTATATTCAATGGATGCCTACGAACTTCCATATGGTCACAAGTAACTATCCACATTAATTTTACCAAACTGAACTTAGCACTAAAATGACATGTTTCATTGTATTTACTGTCAGTTAAATGCATCTCGTAACATTCATGCTTTGTAGTCAGAAAGGGACTGGAATCATTGGATCGGAATAAGATTTCTCTCCAATCCACTTGGCAAAGGATATCCCATCACAGGGAAAGAGGAAGCAAGCCAGAATTAGTCCCGACCTTCCTTCCGACAATGGTGGGAGGTACAATCAAGCAGGGAAACAAACTATGGTGGCTGGAAAGAGTCTAGATGGTGATAATGGCAAAACTGACAATATCGTAGGTGTCATGTCAGTGATGGTCAAGCTGGGGGTGGAAGCGTATTCAGAAAGAGAGAGAAAAATGAGAAATGAACAAAAAAAACTATTACAATCAAGCAGGGAAACAAACTATGGTGGCTGGAAAGAGTCTAGATGGTGATAATGGCAAAACTGACAATATCGTACGTGTCATGTCAGTGACGGTCAAGGTGGGGGTGGGGGAGCGTATTCAGAAAGAGAGAAAAATGAGAAATGAACCAAAAAACTATAAAGAAGCAACTCTTAAATGACAAAACCACCTCACTAGCCAAAAACAAAGGTAGTTTCTGCCTAGAAAATATTTACCGCGAGCTAGCAGACTAAAATAAATAAATAGTAATCCTTAATTATCAACACAATACATAAGCAGGAAATAAAAGCAACTTACTATGACGATGCCGAGCATCACGTGCTTTTAAGTACTTTTGTTCTGCTGTAACAGTCTCCAAAGCCTCTCTCAGCTCAGCAATTTTAACATTAATTGGGTCCAAATGTTCTGTAACAAAGGAAATCAAAAACAAATTCCTAAATCTGAATGAAAATAATAATGATATGCTACGTCCCTATACAAAAAGGGTTGAAAAAACAAATCAAATATTGGATGCAAAGTAGAATGCCAACGGTAACAGAAATTTACAGCTTGCCCTACAAAGAAATTGGATATAGACTTCAAAATAAGCAGAGGGAAACATAACAAACCATCTTTGGCAAGATTGTTCTCAGTGGGAATATGGCCGACGTGAATATAGAACGAAACAGTCTCTGGTGTAGAGTAGGGATTGTGGAAACAAAATTTGTACATTCCGCTTTGTGGTGCCTTGAATTCAAACTTGTCCCCAGATGTACCTTTCAAATTGTGAACTGTATTACCCCCAGGAGAAGTCACCTGCATTAAGCAAAGGATTAGGCAGATTATAATCAGCTGTTATTCAAGGAACATCAAAACAAATTATTTCTAAAGACTCAAAATATTACTAGCAACATAAGCCTAAAATTACAAAAAACTCCATAACCCACATATCAAATCAAATCAATTCAAATGCATGAGCCGAAACATTAAACCCCCTGTTCAACAATCAACACTAGCAACAAAATATAATCCATTCATTAACTGCAAACCATTAAAATCAGTCAGCCATAGTCCATAGATCAAAATTTTACTAATTCAAAACCATCCAAAAAATTCATCAAGAAAGTCCCCCTGATTCCACCAAAAGCAAGATATCACAAAATCTCAAAATATCATAAAAAACCAACCTTTATTCCATTGACTTAAGTATGCAACTATAAAAAAAAATAGCAAATATAATAAAAACCAACCTTTAATAAATAGAATTCAACACCCAACAAGAAAAAAAAAAAACACGCCATAAAAAAACCGACCTTTATTGAAAGGAATCCAATAACTAGATATCAACACGAATTTCACGAAAAGACATAAAATTTAGAGATCGGATAATAAGTTACGGTGAAATCAATGCCGGGGTGATCAGAGCTCCAGAAAATATCGTGGTCGACGACGACAAAGTTGCCTGAAACCGTGTCCCCTTCGAAAAGCACGTACTCATACACGCATTCTACGTCGTTTACGGTCACCGAAAGGGAGGAAACATTACTCACCCAATTCAAAAGAAGCAAACCCATCAAAGCCCACATCTTTCCCCATCTCTTCATCTTTTATGATTTTGATTTGGGGAGATTTTTTTTTTTTTCAGATTTAATTTCTTCAGTTTCGCGAAGAAGTCCAGAGTCTAGACTGTTATGAGAGCTTCAACGACCACCTCAGTTTATTACTTGCATTCGAAATTGGAAAACGGTAGCGTCTCCCTTACTTATACGACGCCGTTTCAGATATGATTTTACCGGTTATTAACTTGTTGTAGTCTGTAGTCACGTTTGGACCGGCTTATAACATATGAGTTGTAATCGCCAAAAGTTAGCAATGACACGCAAAAATTGCGTGTTTGCTCCTTCAAAACTTTTCGACAACAAAGCATTTTGATTAGTCACAATTAAGGATGTAAATGTATATTAATATTTTTAAGTTATTTAAGTTTGATTTAAATATAATTCGAATTTAATTCGATTATTATCGAATTGAACTTAAACTTGAATAGTTTGATTTATTAATTAAGTTAAATTCAAATATTTTTATATCTGATTCAAATAATTCATAAACGTAATCGAGTTTTTATATTTTAATATATTTTAATATTTTAATCGATAAAATATCTCAAATTTAAGTTTGAGTTTAAATATAAATAATTAAATTTTTATCAAATATAAAAATGTATTCTTTTTTATGTTAATAAAGCTTAATAAAAAAAGATCGAGTAACTTAATTTTTATTTCAAGTTGAACTTGAACAAAAAATATAAAATTTAATTAAATTTAAATCAAGTTTTAAATCTCAAATTTAAAAATAAATTTAAATTTAAATTTAATATTATATTGATTCAAACTCAATCGTTTATACGTCTAATTACAACTTTAATTGTACATTAAAAGAGGAACCATAATCAGCCTTACGCCTCACTTATACTGAAAGAGTTTGATTTGTAAATGTAGAATATTTTAAATGTTTTACGTCCAAGATGGTTTGATGGACATGCAAAATCTAACATACATTAACAAAATTATTTTCCTTGCACTTTTAGACCTCGAATCAGCTTCCCCGTGATCAAATTCAAACTAGCTACAAATTTTGGTATTATTGTGTTAGAGAAGGTTCGATTTATCATCAAGGGTATGTACCATCTATATAAATTTAAAAAATATATTTAAAATTAATTATAATGAAGTCATAATTTTTTATTTTTTATTAATATTATTTTTATCATCTATATAAATATTTTCATATAAATCGAAATATTAACAACATAATCTTTTAAACTCTTTTGATATAAATCAACATAATTGAATTACGCTTTTTTTTATATATTTATCTTTTTTTTTCTTGTTATTTTTTTTTACACAAACATTTTTTATTTAAAACTTAACAAATGTTGCAGTTGATCCTATCACTGCCTTAAAAATGGAATATTCTCTCTAGACTTATGAAATTGAAAATCGATAATTCCACTTTACATTGGTAAAAGATTTATTTATTTTTTGCTTTCTTGGACTTGATTTTGTAGATGCATTATTTATCTGACAAATTTTATATTAGGTTTTTAAGTGAAATTTGTAAATTTTTAAAAAATTTAATTAAATAAAATTTTTTATAAAATACTAATTTATTAATAAAAATTATGTTAATATTTTTATTAAAAATATTTATAAAAAAATCAAAATTTAAAATTTTTTTAAATTTTATAAATTTGTTTGCTGTGCTTTCAATCTTTTCCTCAAAGCATTTTGTCCAATGAGCTTGGAATTGGGAGAGTAGCATAGAGTCATGGCTTCTTTGGGTGGGAAGGCAGTTGTGGAGTGTTTGCCCAATGGAAGTTTGATTGTAAGTGACCAGAAACAAACTCTTAACAAAATAATACTAAAATTTCCGGTTCCTGTGTGTCGGATTTTCTTTTCTTATGCAGTAAGCACATAGATGTTTCTCCTTAGGATTTGAGTTTCTTCCACTTACTCCAATATGCGGCATTCCTGTATGTAACATGGGATGCATCCATATGGGAAGAATTTAAAGAAAAACAAGATCTTATATGGTGGATTTTCCAATCGGGTTACAAAAATTGCTCTAACGCGATCAGGATTTAAATTCTGATAATTTTAACTATAAAAAAAATCTGGCTACAAAGGATGGCTTCTACACCAGGGTGATGACATAATCCCTATCCCTGGTATGTTTATCTAAATATGCTTGGAAGCTTGTTGATACCCCATCAAAGTGATAAAAATTACACAAACAGAGCTGTGCTTTTGTGATGAATAAGTTGCTGTTTTACCACTATTATCAATTTATTAGGAATTACATCTTAGCAAAAGAAATCGAATGATAAAAAATTTAATTCTTATTAAATAAGATTTTAATTTTGAATATTATGAATGAAAACAAATAAAATTAAAAAAAATTATCTCTCTCTCTCTCTCTCTCTCTCTCTCTCTCTCTCTCTCTCTTCCTCCCTACAAATGCTCCTTAGACAAACTCAATCGAGTACATGACTATGAAGCACAAGTATTAAAATTTAACATTGCACCGTTTCTTAGTTAGCTCCATAGTACCAAGTGCACTTGCGGTTATCAATTAGTTACGGGCAGCCATAGGCATATGCTGTTGACCTTAAGTTTTATTTGATTTTATCTCGATACAGCATCATTTATTTATTTTATTTGATCTGATGTCATGTATTAATTTGTTTGACTTGATTGATTTAAAATTAATTTTAATTTAATTTAATATATATTTATAAATATAATTTTTAATGTAATATATCTATTAATTAAATAAATTAATATTTTATAAATTAATATAATTCATAAAATATCAAATATAAATTTATTTGATAATATTTTTAGTGTAAACAATTACATTTATCACATCATTAATTAAATTTAAATATTAATTTTAATAAAATTTATTCAATAAAAAATTTTAATTAATAAATTTTTTTTTAATAATAATTATAATAATAATTATTATTATTTTTAATTTCACTAATATTAATTTCGCCCATCACTAAAATTAATTTTTGAGTGAAAGCGAATCCTGCAGCAAGTATCTTCCTCATCAATATAAAAATGGTTAGGGCCCACCAGACACGATTGAAAACAAAATGTTTTCTTATACATGAGAAATTGTTATTGTATTAAAAGAGGCTACACTTCACATTATTTCCAACTATAGCCGCTAGCCTTCTCAAGACTTCAATCAAGTTCTTTTAGAAAAAATCGGAGATTTCAATCAAGTTGCAGTTTCTTTAAAATGGAAAAGCAACCCCAAATTCAATTTCCAAGAGCGAAATTAGGCAGTCAAGGATTGGAGGTAAGCTGCTTAGTTTTCACGCTCACTGAATTGGATTAACTCAACGCTTAGATAGTTATTCTTAAAGCTGTTCATCTTCACCCAGCTTTTTTTATGGATTTGGATTTGGACCTTTTGTCAGCTGATTTACGCTTGGTTGAATTTTCACTGTTGCAGTATTCAGTTTCCAAAATTTCTAAATTGCACTACATTTCTTACATGTACTTGGATATGATAAATTTAGTTTGAAACGGTTAATCTAAAGACTGCTGAGCTGGGTTTTCTGGGAGCAGCAACTTATCATAGCTTCAGTAAATGAAATAGAGCTTGAACTAAATGAAATAGTTTCATAGTGCTTGAACTGAATGAAATAGAGCCCTTCCAAGTTTCAAGGTAGTTTTTGCCCATTTGATCCGTTATAGCTTACTGATGTTGTTGAAGAAATTCTATGTTCTCATAATATTCCTGTCTATCCCGCAGGTTTCCAGATTGGGACTTGGATGTGCAGGACTTTCAGGAATATATAATACTCCTCTGTCCCATGAAGATGGATGTTTAGTCATAAAAGAAGCTTTCAATAGGGGTATCACCTTCTTTGATACATCTGACGTTTATGGGGAAAAACATGATAATGAGATCATGCTTGGCAAGGTAGTATTATGTAGATGGAGTATCTTCAAATGTTGTCTTTCCAAGATATATTTTCTATAGCCCAAGCAACATTTAGATTGGAACATTCATCAGCAAATGTATTTTCTTTGCATTGTTAGGCCCTGAAGCAGCTTCCTCGAGAAAAAATTCAACTGGCAACAAAATTTGGTATCGTGAAATCAGAATCCGAGGGGCTTCCTCTAATTGAGGTCAAGGGTACCCCTGACCATGTTAGGGCCTGCTGTGAAGCTAGTCTTAAGAGGCTTGATGTGGAGTATATTGATCTATACTATCAACACCGTGTAGATACTTCAGTGCCAATAGAAGAGACAGTAAGTATCAAGAGATCATTTCTTTTCTGTTCAGTTTACTTATAGATCCACTGATTGCTTTCTTGTAAAGATGGGAGAGCTTAAGAAGCTTGTGGAAGAAGGAAAAATAAAGTACATCGGGCTATCAGAAGCTAGTGTTGATACAATAAAGAGAGCACATACAGTTCATGCTATCACTGCCTTACAAATGGAATATTCACTCTGGACTCGTGAAATTGAAGATGAAATAATTCCACTTTGTCGGTATGCTGATATTTTGCCATGAAGTTCATAGAACATGTTTATGAGATACCTATAATGCTGATAGCTTTATGTACTTCATTGGAATTTGTTTAGGCATTGAGGCCTAAGAAACTTCAAATATTTTTTCTAACTTCTTTCAATCGTTTCCTGCATCTATTCATACAGAGAACTTGGAATTGGAATAGTGGCATATAGTCCTCTTGGTAGGGGCTTTTTTGGAGGGAAGGCAGTTGTGGAGACTTTGCCCAATGGGAGCCAGTTGGTATGAGACTAAAAACAAAGTCTCAGTAACTGCATTTTTCTTTTTACTTTTTGGTACTTGAGTTGCCAGGATTTGAACCTGACTGGAACTAAGAGTCCAACACTCTACCACCAGTCCACAGGATCACACAACTGTTGGCAGTAACTGCATTTTTAAATTCTGCATGTAAAATTTATTCATTTTGAAGTAAATATATAAAGAATGTTAGTTACAGAAATTGGGGTACTCCTGGAACAGGCAAATCATCCAAGGTTCACAGGGGAGAATTTAGAGAAGAACGAACTTCTATATTCCCGATTTTCAGACCTGGCTATAAAACATGCCTGCACAGTTCCTCAACTTGCTTTGGCATGGCTTCTCCATCAAGGAGAAAATATAATTCCAATCCCAGGTATGCTTGGGTCTTTTTTTCGAATTTCCACAAACAATGTCTTTATATTCATATGGATTTGATTCCAAACCCCTTCTTCCTAGTTCTGAATGGCCAAGGCATTTGCTTGTTCAATCAATGGATTTAATTTATACTATCAAAATGAAATGCTCCTTTTTAATAGCATTGCACGTTTTCTTAGTACATTGCTATCTCCATTAACATGGTTTGCAGCATGGTGATTGTACAGTTGTACCAATCTTTGATATTAATTTCTTTTATCATGTTGAATTTATGCAG
Organism: Durio zibethinus; assembly: GCF_002303985.1. The sequence goes on along the minus strand of NW_019167849.1, from coordinate 12,833,196 downwards.
GGACAACTAAAGTTAAGAACATCATAGACAATGTTGGATCCTTGGCATTGAAGCTTAGACAAGAGGATTTGAAAGAAATTTGTGATGCTGTGCCTCTTGATGAGGTAAGTGGCCAAAGAGTTTGGGGCTTCCTTTCTCAATATGCCTGGAAGTTTGCTAATACTCCATTAAAGTGAAGAAAATTACAGAGTTGAAGCATGTTGGCTTCTTTTTTTTTTTATGTAGTTCAATTTGCTTGCTCATAAATCTTATTTGGGCAGAGGAAATCTCCATGAAAAAGAGAGTTCACGTGTGATGAATAAGTTATTATGCTAAAATTATCCTTACCTGTGGGGAATTATGTCACTTGTGGAAGTGAGAATCTCACTTCTTTTTGTGCTCAATTGTGTTTTTTTTTTCTTGGCAAATAAAATGCATGTCCAGGCAGAGATTCTAGACATGATAACTTCCCTTGTGATTGAATTGGTGCATTGTAATAACTGAGTTGATTTTCTAACTTTTTTATTGTTGCTTCTTGGAGTCTCTCTCTCAGACATATTAAGCATTCCAAAGCAAGCGTAAATAAAATAGTTACCTTGAAAGAAAAGTGTAAATCCACAGAAAATTTTGAGGGTTAGTTGAGAACTTGAAATGTAAGAAACATCAATTGTTCCAAATGCAGGGATCTACATCATTTAAGTAAGATTCTCATTTATCAAGGAAGGTAGAATCAAAATGTCAAGCCATCGAGCAACCTGACTATAGATAATATATATTTTTATTATTCAAGCTATCAGGGATCTTAATCACTGAACTATAAGTTCAGTACCATTGTTGGCAATTATAGATATATACTTTAAAGATCACATTTGGCACTAAATGCAGAAGTAACAAAACAAATCTTTCACAAGCACCATCACCATGTAATATGAATAGCATTAGGCACAACAAATGAAATATGGCAGTTAATTGCCACAGTATTCTCTCATTCTTTTAGTGCATAAAAGGCAGATATAGGTCTCAGGTTGTGCAGTATTCTTAAATATTGCAGAGCCATGATATTTGTTGCCCTTCTCAAAATGGAGGATTGGATGTAATTATGGATTTTCATGGGATAACAACATTCATCAGATCAGTCCCGGCCAAGATTTTTTTTTTTTATGAGTTCGGACTTCAGACCAAAATGCTTCTATTTCAATACACAAATAAAGTGGACAGTCAACGTCTGGAAGTCGCCTCTCCAATATACAATGGTTGGTTGCATATAAATTCATTTGTGAAAAGAAAACAAAAAATGGGAGTGTGAAACTCCACAAGTTTCCTTGAGCTAGCATCTTCAATCCGTTGAAAATGGAGCAGGAACGCCGAAACTGAGAACTCAAGGATTGGAGGTAAGCCTTAGTTAAGTCAATACCATGGGTGTTGTTTGATGTACAAAGCATATCGAATGAAGCAAAATGATTGTTAACAATGACAAAGAGAATTATCCTTTACTGGTCGGCACCATTTTTCATCAACCCTGATCATCTTGCATATTTTATGTAATATTTGATTTTCCAATCATGCAATGGCTGGATGGCAAATACCTATGTCTTGTGACTGTTTTAACACTGGAGTGCTCTTTGGATGCCTTTCAGAATCAGGATTTGTAGCTAATATTTATGTGGATGACCTTGAATCTTGATAAACATTTTGGAATGCTCTTGAAAACAAGGGTAAGAAATGATTAGCGGGCTTAAGGGCTACTTGGCAGCTGTAATTTCCAACTGCTGTCATAATAGCATCTATCGCTATTTTCAGGTCTCTAGGCTGGGCTTTGGTTGCGCTGGACTCTCTGGGGTATACAATGCTCCTCTCTCCCATGAAGAAGGGTGTTTCTGTTATAAAAGATGCTTTTTCTAAGGCCATCATTTTCTTTGACACATCTGATATTTATGGTGATGATTACCATATAACGAGATTATGGTCGGGAACGTAAGTTTCTTACTTGAATTCCGAAAATAAAACCTCAACCTTTTAAGTAAGATCAAGTCCAACATAAAACTAGCATATTAATAAATTATATACAAGAACCCGAGTTTAGTTCCGTTGTTTTTTGCCGCCATTTTTAAGAGGTAGCATCAGCAGGTTTGGAGTTCTATTCTCAGGCTTGGTCCTCCTTATCTAAAAAAAATTGTATGGAAGAGGGGCAAGCACGATAAGCATCTAGGAGTTGGATCTAAGGCACTCATTATACTTATCAAAGAATGCAGGTTAGGGAAACTGATCAGAGTACACAACTAAAAAAGGCTTAAAGGCACCAATTTATTCAATAACTGTAGCAGTGATCAAATTTTGAATTGAATTTCTATATTGATAAGGATATAATTTTGTTGTACTTGTAGGATGTCTCCATCCAGAGCCTCGCCTGATCACATGTTGACACATTTTTGCATTTTTTTCAGGCTTTGAAGCAACTTCCGCGGGATAAAAGTGCAATTAGCAACAAAATTTGGAATTTTTAGGCGTGAGGGATTCAGTTTTGGCGTCAAGGAGACCCCTGAATATGTGCGAAAATGCTGTGAAGCTAGCCTAAAGCGGCTTGATTTGTGTAGATACTTCAGGATACTGTAAGCAATATCAGGAACACTTCTTTACAATAGATTTATTGTTCATGACCTTTGCTTAATGCATCAAACATTTGAGTGGACCTTTGCAAGACAGCTGAGGGAACTCAAGAAGCTGGTAGAGGAGGGAAACATAAAATATATTGGGCTACCTGAACCTAGTGCTGAAACGATGAGGAGAGCTCAAGCTATTCATCCTATCACAGCCCTGGAAATAGAATATTCTCTCTGGACTTGTGAGATTGAAGAGGATATATTAATGATTTCACATGTCAGCTTTTATCTGTTGGAAAATCAAAACATGCGCAGCACTTATAAATAAAATAATAAATTCAAATAAAAAATAAGAACACATAAATATATTTATTTTGATCTAACTTAAAATAACTTACTTCAAATCTAATTCATTGTCAAATAAATCTTTATAATTAAGAGACTTTTGGAATGAGAAAAGTCACCAAAAACTGCTTACTCAAAACTTAATAAAAAACTCAATTACTACTCATCTGATTATTCTCTTGATCTCTAACTATTTGGGATTACTTAATTAAAATCAAAACATTTTATTTATAAGGGTAAAACTTTTTTGCGTTTACTAAAATCTCAATGTAAGATACAAAATAAACTCAAACTCACTTAACTTTCAATGTATAATTATGAGATTCAAGGCAAATCTCAACAAATCCTCTCACTTGAATCTCTAAACACTTCAAAAGTATCTGCAAAGCTGACACGCTTGCCTTTCTTTTTTTCTTTCATCATAGAAATTTCAACAATTTACTACTATTGTGTGTCTACTCCCGAGAAGCTAACTCACCTAAAGCGATTAAATTATAACTACAACTTAGTATATACCTTACATGACAAAGCATTCTAATAACACTATTGTGATATCTAAGGCGAATACTCCCAATTCCTTGAATCAACACTTTTTGGTTGTTAGCAACTACAATATCTTCATACTTTTCATTCTCATCCAACTCCACAAAGCAATTTCTATCATTGCAAATATAGAGTGTAGCAGCTGAATCTAAAACCTAACCTTTATCACCTTTCAAAGTCTGAGTCTCATCCATACAAGTCGTTAAAATAATATCATCATCATTAGACACAACAGCACCAGTATCACTCTTTTCTTCATCCGATTTTTTTTCATCATTCGCCCTTTTAAAAGTAACTATATCCCTTCTTAGCTTCTTACAGCATACTTGGATATGTTCTTTTTCACCATAATAATAGCATTCTATGTCACTAATCTCTATCTCTTAACTTTGATCTTTCTTTTTATCAATTAATTTTCTTTTGAGTCCTCTACTGATCAAAACCCTCTACAGCTAGTATACTTCCCTAGGTGATGAATTTTGTGTTCCCATAAACCTTTTGTTCTTTCATAACAAGATAATCACATCATCTAATTTTAAAGTAGATCTACACACTAACAAAGTTGAAACTAAAGGCCTATAAGACTTGGGCAAAGATGATAATAAAACTAAAATCTTCTCTTTGTCTTCTAATTCATCAACAGAAATCGTTAGCAATTGATAAATCAATTTATTAAACTTATTCAGGTGATTATAAAGACTTGTACATTCTTTCATCTTCAAAGAATACAAATCCATCTTCAAACATAATCTGTTAGTTAACGACTTCAATACATAAATACCTTCAAGCTTATCCCAAAAACTCTTCAGAGTACTCTTAGTCAACACACTATACTTTACCTTTGGGGCTAGCACCAATCTAATACTACTAACAGCTTTTTTTGAATTCTATTTTAATTATCGTCAGACATTCTCTCAAGCTTACTACTCTCTAATACCTTATCTAACTATTGTTATACTAACAGATCTTGAATCGTATTTTATCACAATATGAAATTACTCTTTCTATCAAATAACAGAATCTCAAACTTAAGCATAGGCATATTAGACATACCTTCTTGAGACCCTTTTCTTCTTCCCATAAACTTCACTCTAATACTATTTGGTAGGGATCACCACAGCTCTAATACCATTTGTTGAGAAATTAACACGCGCACGTAGTACCCACGAGCAAAATAGCAAGCTCAAATCAAGAATAAAATCACATAAATATATTTGTTTCAACATAATTCAAAATGACCTACTCTAAACTTAATCTATTATCAAATAAATCTTCACAATTGAGAGATTTATGAAATAAGAAAAGTCACCAAAAATTTTTTACTCAAAACTTAATCCAAAATCTAATTACACCATTTTAATAGCATACTCACCTGACTATTATCTTGATGTCTAACTATTTGATATTACCAAACTAAAACTAGAATATTTTATTTATAATGGTGAAACTCTTTATACGTTTACTAAACTTTCGATGTGAAATACAAAACAAATTCAAATTCACTTAACTTTTGATGTGAAATTATGAGATTCAACACAAATTCTAACATTATTTATAATACGAAAGATCTCCTTTTTTATTCATATCAATGTTTTTGTCACAGAAAATGCATCCAAGATTCACAGGAGATAATTTATAGGAGAACAAACTGGTATGTGCTTTTTAATAAAACTTGACAAAAAAGCATAGATGCACCCCTCCTCAGTTAGCTTTGGCATGGGTACTTCATCAAGGAGAAGATATAATTCCAATCCTTGGTTTGTCAGGCTCTTACTTTTGTATCAAAATACTTATTATGTTATTTTAAAATGTTTGACAAAAATGTGTTATTTTAAGAAACCATATTACAATAATTTTAATTTTAGGAACTTGACATAGTACCCACACAGTAAAGAAGCTAAAAAGAAATATTTTTCAATCTTTGTCTGCCTTAAACCCTAGAAACCCGAGGTGGAAGGAAATTACTTGGCTAGTCTTTTTCCTATATATTAAAAATAAAATAAGATATAATTATTAGTACTTCTAATTGGGCTTTTATGGGCCCAAACATTGCTGGATTTTTTTAAAGGGACGAAAAACTCAAGTTTCGGTATTTATCTTTTTATACACACACCTACGTGAGAATTGTAAATTCTACCAACAATATTGAAAAAGTTTGACATTTGTTCATTTGTTAATAATTAATTCATTTTTAATATATATAATTATATCGTACTAAAATGTTTTATGATCTTTTAATTAGATATGACTGTTCTTGTATTTTTGTCGTGTTTGTTTTTATGTTAAATATATATAAAATATTAAAATTATTATGTTATAATTTGTGTAAACACATAAACATATTTTTTTAGTTTTTACCAAAATCATATACAACTTTTATTAAAAGTTTAAATGTGTTATTTAAGTTAGACAAACTTAAATCAGATGACATTGTGAGAAAAGAAAAAGGTATCAAAATTGTTTGAGAAGAAGAAGGTCAAACAAATAGAATGTCGAACTAAAAAAAGCTGAAAAGCTAGAGATTGGTGAAAACAGGTCAACAATAGATCAAAAAGAGTGTTGGATAATGAAAAACCAGGGCCTATAAGGCCTTATATAGCCAAGTCTTAGATTGGATGAATGTCCCAAATTGAACCACATCATTATACTAATACCAAGGACTACCTTTTAGCTTTTCAATCCAAATTTAGAGAATCGCCCAAATTTTCACTTCCCACCAAAATTTCTCTCTCATTAATAAATGTAAATTCAGATGAATCTGCGATAAGTTCATATAAAATTCACAAGTGTCATGTCAACCAACTATAAAAACTCTAGGTTAGTTGTGGCACATAAATATCATGTCAGATGTATAATGCACACATTGTTAGTGTCACGTCAACTATACATGTAATGTCACGTTAGACACATTATGTATGTACCATAAATGTTATGTCGATCATATTATGTGAGCACGACATCGATCGCTTCAATCTTAATCAAAATACCAACCCTACCTTATCTATGTTGGTATGACCATAGATTGTAGCTCAGCATATCAAGGTTGGGGTAGTTATAGAAGTAGTCTTTCCATCAATACAATGGGAACTTCGAAATTAATCCACGCTCAACTTGCAGGTCAATTTGGACAACAATAGATTGGCTAATCCTACTTCTCGTTAGTTTGATGCCTTAAACTATTTAATGGGGAAGACAAAATGTTAAAGGCATTTATGGTCTAAAGGGAAAAATAAACATTTTTCCCTCTAATATAAGTCATAAGCCAAATGAGGCAATTCAATCTTTTCAATCCGAGCTAACAAGTTAAGCCAACTTGAAAGTTTAAGATCCACATTAGCTCGGTCACCTTAACTGACCTCCAAATGATACTTAAAAATGCTGACTTGTTATCTCCCAATTAGTTTGTTGACTGCTAGCTTAGATCGGACTTGCAACATCAGCCTTAGCCCTATCATTTGGAGTTTGGGCCACCCAACCCCAACATCTCTACCATACAAGTATAAAAACTCCCTCAAGTTCTATCAACTCAATTCCATATACCTCTACTTTCAAGTTTTTCCCTCATTTTTCTCTCTTCCCAAGCATTGACTTGAGTTTTAAGGTACAAATATTAAGAAAACGTCTGACCTTTGCTTTTAATCAACCTTTCATCTTGTAATTTCTAGTTTTAGTCTTCCAAAAGACAGTTCGATATCAATAATAAATAAAATTTGAAATTATATAAATATTTTTAATTATATAAACTAAAATTTATTAAAATTAAAAACAGTTATTATCATTTAAATTTAAATTAATTTCTTTTTAAAATAATTTTTAATAAAAAATACCAAACAATAATTATTATATAAACTAAATTAAATATAATTTTTTTAAAAAATCATATTTAAATAATTCAAATCAATTAAAAACCTAACGAATTTTAATATGATTATGGTTAACAGACATAAAACGTTTGGTTCAGGAGAATATGAGATATTTTTCAAAATTTTACTTGTGAAAATGTGATTCCCACATTTGATTCACAAGTATTTGATTCTTTAGGATAATCTTATATTCTCAACAGTACTCAAAAATCTTGAAATAAAAACACACCTCTCCCAATAATTTTTTAATATTTCGAAAGAAAAGTTATTTTGGTTCACATTTAACTTGAATAAAAAATTTTTGTTAAATAACAAAATACTTTTGATTAAATTACAAATATCACATTTTTTATTTTAGAAACATGGTATTTGTAAAAAAGCAATTTTAAACCAAATAAATACTATATTTGTAATGTCAAAAACATAATATTTAACTAAACAAATATTGCATTTCTTATGTTAGAACTATAGTAATAGGTCAAATACAAATATTGTGTTTCTAAGATTAAAAACGCAATAATAAGTCAAATGCAAAGCACAACAAAGCAAAGGCTATCAGAACAAAACGTCAAATACAAAGCAAAGCAAAAAGAGTGGTCTAAATAATGCCACATGGGCCCCTAAGCCATATGCATTATCATTTTTTCTTTTACAATTGTGCAATATACGTTTTCACTACATTTCTTTGTGGACAAATGCAGTATTTAATGCTCAATTGATTTTTTATATAAACCTAGGTCATGTGATTAATTATTATGTTTCTTTGAAGTTAAACACAGTACTTGAGTAAATAATTTTTTTTTTTAATTTTTCACTTAAATACTATGTTTCGAGAGGTTGAAACACAATAATTATGGATTATTTATTATGTTTCTTGTAAGTTAAAATATATTATTATATTATAATTTTTTTTAACTTTCCACTAGAATACTGCGTTTTTAGGTTTTGAAATGTAGTAATTAAGAATTATTTTTTGCGTTTCTTTGATAAATAAAATGTGGTAATTAATTATTCTTTTTTTTAATAATTGACCACTTGAATACTATATTTTTAGGATTTGAAACGTAGAATTATGAATTTTTTTTGGATTATTTGATAAAAGATTGTCTTTTTGTCAATATTTGACTTGATTTTTTTTTATCAAATATTGCATTTATATTTGACAAAAACATTATGTTTGTTATGTAGTGAATGATATTATAGTAAAAATATTGGATTAAGTAATTTGACTTTCTTCTTAACCAATCACAGGAATCTAATAATCCCGTGCCATAAAAAATTACTCATTGTCAGGAATTCACACTTTTTTAGATATCATTTTTTCTCTAAAAATATAAAATTTCACGAACTAAACGTCCTCACAAAGTTTGAGTATTTTTATTCCCTATGATCCCTACCACTTTGGTATTTTATTTAAATATATTATTATTTTGCTTTGTTTTAAGTTGGTTAAATGCTAAATTTAAGATATTTAAGTTTTTTTTAATTAAAATATTTTTAATTTATTTTAATTAATTTAATTTTTTATTATAAATTCAATTAATTTAATTTTTTATTTTTGAATGTGCTCAAATTAGAACCTATGCATAGATTTTTTTAATGAATATGAATTATAGAAGTCGGTACTGTTACTTTTAGTTTACAATTTTTTTTTATCATTAAAAAATATTTTAATTTCTTTGTTAAAAATTGTTAATTAAAAAAAAGTCAGTTACAAATAAACATAATAATTTAAAACACAATATAATTATATGATACGAAAAATGATATAAAAGTAATATAATTTAAAATTTTAATAATAACTATATATAAATTTAATAAAATTAAAAAATATATTTTATATTTTTATGTAAATATGAATTATGACCTATAATTTTTATATAAAATATGATATAAATATATAAATCATCGAATCTAATTATATATCTAAAAATTTTTACACCAAACCCAGTAAAAATTTCAATAAATAAAAAAGTCCAAAATCTTACCTTCCTCATCTTTAGTTTAAGATATAGATGGGTAATTGAAAGACATCATTCACCCAATCTATTTCAATCTTCTTTCATTTTTATTTTATTTTATTGGAGTTTCTTGATTGGGGTGCTCCTAGGGATGTAAATGATATATTAGTACTCATAAGCTACTCGGATTCGATTTGAAAAAAACTCGAATTCAGTTTGATTATTATCGAGTCAAGCTCGAGCTCAAGTAGTTCGACTTATCGATCGAGCCGAATTCGAGTATTCTTATATCCGATTCGATAGCTCGTCAGCTAATCAAATTTTTTTTAATTTTTTTCTTTATATAAATTTATATTTTCAACATAAATAACAATTTATAGTAATAAAGCTTATTTTTTTATGAGATTTGAAGTTTCGAATTTCTTTCTGAAAAAGTCTTGAAACATATAAGTAGCTATTTTCGTATAATTGACTCGACTGATTATTAATTATGTTTAACATGCAATTTGAGCTTATGCGATGTGGATACAATTAAATGAGCAAGAATGAGAAAGATAGCGAGTTTTTTACTGCGAAGCAATAATAGATGTCTGAAGAAGGTATGTCTGGTATGTCTATGCCTAAGTTTGAGATTCCGTTATTTGATGGAAAGAGTAATTTTATGTTATGGCAAAGTACGATTCAAGATCTATTAGTACAACAAGGGTTGGATCAGGCATTAGAGAGTAGTAAGCCTGAAGGAATGTCTGATGCTAATTGGAATAGGATTCAGAAGAAAGCCGTTAGTACTATTAGATTGGCGCTAGCTCCAGAGGTAAAATACAGTGTGTTGACTGAGAGTACTCCAAAGAGTTTGTGGGATAAACTTGAAGGTATTTATGCTTCGAAGTCGTTGACTAATAGATTATGTTTGAAGATGGATCTGTATTCTCTGAAGATGGAAGAAGGTATGAGTCTTCATAATCACTTGAATGAGTTTAATAGATTGGTTTCTCAATTGCTAGCGATATCTGTTGATGAGTTAAAAGATGAAGAGAAGGCTTTAATTTTGTTGTCATCTTTATCCAAGTCTTATAGGCCTTTAGTTCAGACTGTGTTGGTAGGCAAGTCTACTTTGAAGTTGGATGATGTGACTGCCCTGTTGCATGAGAATGAAAGGTTTATGGGAGCTCAGAACTCATCACCTGGGGGGAGTACACTAGCTGTGAAGGGTTTTGATCGAGGGAAGACTCAAAAGAAGATTGATGGATCAAGATGGAGATCCAAGTCAAGAGACAGAGATTACAGTGATGTAGAATGTTATTATTGTGGTAAGAAGGGACATATCCAAATGCGCTGCAGGAAGCTGATAAGGGATATGGCTGCTTTCAAAAGGGCGAATGATGAAAAGAAATCAAATGAAAAAAAGAGTGATACTGCTGCTGTCGTGTCTGATGATGATGATGATGTTGTTTTGACAACTTGTGTGGATGAGACCCAGATTTTGAAAAGTGATAAAGGTTGGGTTTTAGATTCAGCTGCTACAGTTCATGTTTGCAATGATAGAAGCTGCTTTGTAGAGTTGAATGAGAATGAAAAGTATGGGGATATTGTGGTTGCTAACAAAGAAAAGGTGCAGATTCAAGGCATTGGGAGTGTTTGCCTTAGATCTCACAATGGTGTTATTAGGACACTTCGTCATGTAAGGTATGTACCAAATTGTCACTACAATTTGATTGCTTTATGTGAGTTAGCTTCTCGGGGGTACACATTTTATGGTAGTAATGATTGGTTGAAAGTGTATAAGAATGATAGTGTGATTCTACAAGGGAATAGGGTCAATCACTTGTACATGTTTGATGGAGGCTCAGTTGCTGGAATGCCTGTGATGAAAGAAAAGAAGAAAGGTAAGCATGTTAGCTTCACAGATACTGTTGAAGTGTTTGGAGATTCAAGTCAAGGGAGGATTTGTTGGGATTTGCCTTGAATCTCAGAATCCCACATCGAAAGTTAAGTAAGTTTGAATTTGTCTTGTATCCCACATCGAGAGTTTAGTAAAGGTATAAAGGGTTTCACCCTTATAAATAAGATGTTTTGATTTTAGTTTAGTAACCCCAGAGAGTCAGACACCAAGAGAATAGCTAAGTAAGTAGGCTATTAAAGGGTGTAATTGGGTTTTTTATATTTAAATATATTTTTATTATTTTAATTAATAAAATATTTCGAATTCGAGTTCGAACATAAATAATCGAACTCTTATCGAGTATACGAATCGAGCTTATTTTTACATATTAATTGAGCTTAATCGAGCGAGCTCGAGTAACTCGAATTCGATCATGAATCGAGCTCGAGCTTGAAAAATAAAACTCGATCGAGTTCGAACCGAGTATCAAGCTACGAATTATGAGTCGAGCTCGAGTTTGAACTTCTCACTGTATCAACTTGACTCGGCTTGATTACACCCCTAGATGCTCCCTAATGCCTTCTCCACACGAGGTGACCATCTCTTTGCAGCTTGATGCAATGTAGGATGACCTGCCAAGGCATCACAAGAAAAAATGCCCAGTCCAAGAAAGAGAAAGACTTACCAAGTTTTTTCCTTTCATGTGACTGCTAAAAGCATAAGTTAGAGAGAAGGAAGAATTTAGAGAGAGAGAAAAAAGTGGTAAATGAAATGGGAATGCTTTTTGGGTTTTGACAGACCCTAAGAGGTGAAAATGACAACAAAATGTTTGGTTTACCTTTAGATTTAGGGATTTTAGAGACTTTTTACGAAATCTAATTTGAAAAATGACACGAGGGAGAAGTAAAATTTTGGGATTAAATAAGGGTTTAAATTTTATTGTGATGTAATTGAATTTATTGTATTATTATTTAAATTAAATGTTAATTTTAATAAAATATATTTAACATAAATTTTTTTATAAATTTTTTTTCAATCATAATTATAATAATTTTTATAACTCATCTGAATGATAATAAAACGATGTCGTCAGCTGCAGTCGATGATGGCCGATGGCAGTCCAGTGTCAAAATTTGCATTTTGGAAAAATGGTAATTTGGATTTTGAAAAGAATTCATAGAGAGATGAAGAAGAATTTAATGAGAGAATAAGAAAATAATAAATAAAATCTTTTTTATATGTTTGGCTAACAATTTCTGCAAATATATGAATTTAAATAAATATATTTAAATTCGTTTAATATTTATAATAGTTAAATTTATTTAAATATTTATTTAAATTAGTATTATTATCTAAATCTGAATTTGTTTAAATAAGTATTATTTATTTAAATATCTGAATTCATTAAAATATTTATTTATTTAAAATTTTTATCAAATGTAAAATAAATAAAAATTTAATTTAAAATTTACATTCACTTTTAAATAATAATAAATAAAAATTATTTTTTAAAATTCGAAATATTTTACAAGCATAAAATTTTATATATTTAAATTAATAATGAATTCGAATACATATTTAAATATTTATTTTTATTTATTAAAATTTAAAAGAATTTAAATATTGGATATTCAAAAGAATACATCATATCCGCTATGAACGAATAATAAATTTAATATTTAAATTTATTAATTATTTATTTATAATTATTTAAATTTGATATAAATGAATTAAATAATAATAGACATCTATTTATTTATTATTTATTATTATCTCTAATTACGCCTTTTTTTTTTATTTATTTTGATTTTAATTTTGTTTAAAGTTCCAGTAAATTTCCCTCCAGACCAGTGGCAGCTTTTTATCGTTCTTTTATGACTAATGGCAGCTTTCTCATAGCAATAAGAATGTGGAAGTCAAACTTGAAAATTGCTCAAGGTATTCAGTTTCATATAAATCAAATATTCAGTGGGATTTTAACCAAGTTCATTCCAACTTAAATAAGATTTGTTTAGATAAGTTATGTAACAAATCTTTTTTTAATTTGTTAGTTTGAAATTTTATTTTAATTTTAATCATGTTTAATAACTAAACCTTAATGAACTTTACTTAATGATTTTTATTTACTTTGTCCAATCATATTTCATAATCAGTTATATATTTTCATATCTAAAATGTGTAGTAGAATATATAAAAGTGATAAACAAGTGGTTTCAGATATATTGATTCATGTTAAGATAAAGTAATTTTAAGTTTGAATTATTTTAAATTTAGATTATTTTAAATTCAAATTTTTTTATTTAAATTATTCGAATTTGAATTAAATTCGAATAAATTAATTAAATATTTTTAATTCAATCCTTATCAATTTGGATTGACTTCAAGTCAAATTTTTTTTTTTTAATTTTACAAAAAAAATATAATTATTTTCATATTTTTTAAGTTTGGATATCTTTAACAAATTCAATTTTTTTATATTTTAAATTCAAATCATTTCAAGGTTGTTTTTGTTTTAATTTTAATTTTTTTAATTCAATCTTTAAATTTTTTTAGTCCTTGTTTAAAATTTCACAGCACTTTTGGTGTTGTAACGATTAAATTTATATTGTACGAATAAATTCATCACATCATCAATTAAATTCAAATATTAACTATAACGAGATAAAATTAGTATAAATTTTTTATTTTTTTTTTTCAATCACAACTATAATATTTTTTTTTTATATCAGTAAAAGAATAATTTTTATTATGAAATTAATTTCACTACAATCTATCCATATTAAATGAGCCCAATCAAACAAATCCGATAATTAATGGAGAATCATTGCATCTATTTTAATTCAATTTTGTTCGTTGCCACTAGATATATCTTCATATCTAGTAGAACCATTTGAATTTAAACATCCCTCATCCTATGAATCAAAAAACCAATACTCAACGTTGTAACTTGCATGCTGCAAATGAAACTCATGTTCTATAATATTAGGTAAAAGTAGCTCAAACTGATCAAAGTTAGTTAACATATACATGTCAAAAAGTCAACACTGAATTGCAAATAAGACTTGAATGAACATAAAAGCATGAACTGTCATGTGCAAAATTCGATTTTTATGAACTCATCTATAGGAATTACTCCTATGATCCTCCAGCTGGTTTAAATGGAACAGAGAAACTACATTAATAATCAGGTAGCTCAAACTCGGTTGTATGCAACTGATTTGCTGAAGAGACTGCGAATATAGAGAACTTGAAGTGCACTAACAAGAGCTAGCACAATGTACTCTCCAACTGTGTAACCTATAACACGCTTTCTTGTGCTCTCATTTGCTGCAGGCAAATACCGATCATAATGATATACAACTATTAGAAAATTTGCCATATTTGCAGACATCACGATGTGTTATTAGTATTCTACGAATGTGATATCGATGTCAGTGAATGAAACATGAGCAAACCATCAATCATGCAGTTATCCATTAGTTAATGCATTTCACCTAAACATGTACACCAATAAAAATTTAATACTAACAATGTTCAAGACATACCGCAAAGAATGCACATAACTATCATGTCTATAGGATATCCAAAAGCATAATTGCCATTACACTAGAAATAAATACAAATGATCTCTTTAAGTTTATCATGTGTTTTCTAAAACTTAGACTTCATTTACTGTTTTCTCCAGTATATTCAATGGATGCCTACGAACTTCCATATGGTCACAAGTAACTATCCACATTAATTTTACCAAACTGAACTTAGCACTAAAATGACATGTTTCATTGTATTTACTGTCAGTTAAATGCATCTCGTAACATTCATGCTTTGTAGTCAGAAAGGGACTGGAATCATTGGATCGGAATAAGATTTCTCTCCAATCCACTTGGCAAAGGATATCCCATCACAGGGAAAGAGGAAGCAAGCCAGAATTAGTCCCGACCTTCCTTCCGACAATGGTGGGAGGTACAATCAAGCAGGGAAACAAACTATGGTGGCTGGAAAGAGTCTAGATGGTGATAATGGCAAAACTGACAATATCGTAGGTGTCATGTCAGTGATGGTCAAGCTGGGGGTGGAAGCGTATTCAGAAAGAGAGAGAAAAATGAGAAATGAACAAAAAAAACTATTACAATCAAGCAGGGAAACAAACTATGGTGGCTGGAAAGAGTCTAGATGGTGATAATGGCAAAACTGACAATATCGTACGTGTCATGTCAGTGACGGTCAAGGTGGGGGTGGGGGAGCGTATTCAGAAAGAGAGAAAAATGAGGAATGAACCAAAAAACTATAAAGAAGCAACTCTTAAATGACAAAACCACCTCACTAGCCAAAAACAAAGGTAGTTTCTGCCTAGAAAATATTTACCGCGAGCTAGCAGACTAAAATAAATAAATAGTAATCCTTAATTATCAACACAATACATAAGCAGGAAATAAAAGCAACTTACTATGACGATGCCGAGCATCACGTGCTTTTAAGTACTTTTGTTCTGCTGTAACAGTCTCCAAAGCCTCTCTCAGCTCAGCAATTTTAACATTAATTGGGTCCAAATGTTCTGTAACAAAGGAAATCAAAAACAAATTCTTAAATCTGAATGAAAATAATAATGATATGCTATGTACCTATACAAAAAGGGTTGAAAAAACAACCCAAATATTCGATGCAAAGTAGAATGCCAACGGTAACAGAAATTTACAGCTTGCCCTACAAAGAAATTGGATATAGACTTCAAAATAAGCAGAGGGAAACATAACAAACCATCTTTGGCAAGATTGTTCTCAGTGGGAATATGGCCGACGTGAATATAGAACGAAACAGTCTCTGGTGTAGAGTAGGGATTGTGGAAACAAAATTTGTACATTCCGCTTTGTGGTGCCTTGAATTCAAACTTGTCCCCAGATGTACCTTTCAAATTGTGAACTGTATTACCCCCAGGAGAAGTCACCTGCATTAAGCAAAGGATTAGGCAGATTATAATCAGCTGTTATTCAAGGAACATCAAAACAAATTATTTCTAAAGACTCAAAATATTACTAGCAACATAAGCCTAAAATTACAAAAAACTCCATAACCCACATATCAAATCAAATCAATTCAAATGCATGAGCCGAAACATTAAACCCCCTGTTCAACAATCAACACTAGCAACAAAATATAATACATTCATTAACTAAAACCATCAATTTTAGTACATAGTCGAGATAATAATTTTATATTGTCTCCTCAAAAATTCATAAGAGTTTCCTCAATTAAAAAATTAATTTTTAATCCACTTTAACATGCTTTAATGCTATAAAAATATGTATAAAATAATCAATTTATTATTTTGAATTTGAAGAATCACAAGTATCTAAAAATATATAAAATGTTAGCTAAATCGAGGTTTTCAACATAATAGTTCAAAATCCAAAAAAAATAGATTTAAACCAAATATTATTCTATATTGGGATCTTTTGTCGATAATTTGAGTTGCTTAATGCTGAATTTTAAATAATATATGTCGACTTGATCCAAGTTGGATGAAATCTCAAGTTCGATAAAGAGTATCATACAAAATTAATATCCTGATCAATATGAAATGAGGAAAATTGATACGTCCCAATTCAAAAGAAGCAAACCCATCAAAGCCCACATCTTTCCCCATCTCTTCATCTTTTATGATTTTGATTTGGGGAGATTTTTTTTTTTCAGATTTAATTTCTTCAGTTTCGCCAAGAAGTCCAGAATCTAGACTGTTATGAGAGCTTCAACGACCACCTCAGTTTATTACTTGCATTCGAAATTGGAAAACGGTAGCGTCTCCCTTGCTTATACGACGCCGTTTCAGATATGATTTTACCGGTTATTAACTTGTTGTAGTCTGTAGTCACGTTTGGACCGGCTTATAACATATGAGTTGTAATTGCCAAAAGTTAGCAATGTCACACAAAAATTGCGTGTTTGTTCCTTCAAAACTTTTCGACAACAAAGCATTTTGATTAGTCACAATTAAGGATGTAAATGTATATTAGTATTTTTAAGTTATTTAAGTTTGATTTGAATAAAATTCGAATTTAATTTGATTATTATCGAGTTAAGTTTTAATTTAAATAATTTGATTTATCAATTAAGTAAAATTCGAATATTTTTATATCTGATTCAAATAATTCATAAATATAATCGAGTTTTTATATTTTAATATATTTTAACATTTTAATCGATAAAAATATCTCGAATTTAAGTTTCAGTTTAAATATAAATAATCAAGTTTTTATCAAATATAAAAATTTATCTTTTTTTTATGTTAATCAAACTTAATCAAACAAGATCGAGTAACTCAATTTTTATTTCAAGTTGAACTTGAACAAAAAATATTAAATTTAATTAAATTTAAATCAAATTTTAAGTCTCAAATTTAAAAATAAATTTAAACTTAAATTTAATACTTATATTGATTCAAACTCAATCATTTATACGCCTAATCACAACTTCAGTTATACATTAAAAGAGGAACCATAATCAACCTTAAGCTTCACTTATACTGAAAGAGTTTGATTGTGAATGTAGAATATTTTAAATGTTTTACGTCCAAGATGGTTTGATGGACATGCAAAATCTAACATACATTAACAAAATTATTTTCCTTGCACTTTTAGACCTTGAATCAGCTTCCCCGAGATCAAATTCAAACTAGCTACAAAATTTGGTATTATTGTGTTAGAGGAGGTTCAATTTGTCATCAAGGGTATGTACCATCTATATAAATTTAAAAAATATATTTAAAATTAATTATAATGAAGTCATAATTTTTTTATTTTTTATTAATATTATTTTTATCATTTATATAAATATTTTCATATAAATCGAAATATTAACAGCATAATCTTTTAAACTCTTTTGTTATAAACCAACATAATTGAATTACGCTTTTTTTATATATTTACTTTTTTTTCTTGTTTTTTTTTACACAAACATTTTTTATTTAAAACTTAACAAATGTTGCAGTTGATCCTATCACTGCCTTAAAAATGGAATATTCTCTCTAGACTTATGAAATTGAAAATCGATAATTCCACTTTACATTGGTAAAAGATTTATTTATTTTTTGCTTTCTTGGACTTGATTTTGGAGATGCATTATTTATCTGACAAATTTTATATTAGGTTTTAAAGTGAAATTTGTGAATTTTTAAAAAAATTAATTAAATAATAATTTTTATAAAAAAATTAAATTGATAAATTTATAGAATTTAATATCAAATAAAAAAATAAAATATTATTTATAATTTAAATTTGATCTATACTTATTTATTAATAAAAATTTTATTAATATTTTTATTAAAAATATTTATAAAAAATCAAAATTTAAAATTTTTTTAAATTTTATAAATTTGTTTGCTGTGCTTTCAATCTTTTCCTCAAATCATTTTGTCCAATGAGCTTGGAATTGGGAGAGTAGCATAGAGCCAAGGCTTCTTTGGGTGGGAAGGCAGTTGTGGAGCGTTTGCCCAATGGAAGTTTGATTGTAAGTGACCAGAAACAAACTCTTAACAAAATAATACTAAAATTTCCTGTTCCTGTGTGTCGGATTTTCTTTTCTTATGCAGTAAGCACAGAGATGTTTCTCCTTAGGATTTGAGTTTCTTCCACTTACTCCAAAATGCGGCATTCCTGTATGTAACATGGGATGCATCCATATGGGAAGAATTTAAAGAAAAACAAGATCTTATATGGTTGATTTTCCAATCGGGTTACAAAAATTGTTCTAACGCGATCAGGATTTAAATTCTGATAATTTTTAACTATAAAAAAATCTGGCTACAAAGGATGGCTTCTACACCAGGGTGATGACATAATCCCTATCCCTGGTATGTTTATCTAAATATGCTTGGAAGCTTGTTGATACCCCATCAAAGTGATGAAAATTACACAAACAGAGCTGTGCTTTTGTGATGAATAAGTTGCCGTTTTACGACTATCATCAATTTATTAGGAATTATATCTTAGCAAAAGAAATCGAATGATAAAAATCTAATTTTTATTAAATAAAATTTTAATTTTAAATATTATGAATGAAAACAAATAAAATTAAAAAAAATTATCTCTCTTATAAAATTTAATTCGATTCAATTTTAAATTTATCGAAGTTTAAAGTAATTATTAAATATTAAAAAACTTTTTAAAAAATTTCTTCAATGTTGTAATCAATGGAGCCTGCACTCGCAGAAAACAATGTCTATCAAATTGGTACAATCTCCTTTGAATTGGTATCGTACTGTAATAGAGTTGACTTGCTCAAAACTATCCTAGCTGCTTCAGAGAACTCTCTCTCTCTCTCTCTCTCTCTCTCTCTCTCTCCCTCTACAAATGCTCCTTAGACAAACTCAATCGAGTACATGACTATGAAGCACAAGTATTAAAATTTAACATTGCACCGTTTCTTAGTTAGCTCCATAGTACCAAGTGCACTTGCGGTTATCAAATTAATTACGGGCACGGACCTAGGCACCGGCGGGTTTATGCTCGTCTGGACCTCACTCTTTAATAGTTTTATTTGATTTTATCTCGATACAACATCATATTATTATTTTTTACATTTGATTCTGATTTGTCATGTATATAATTTGCATTTTACTTGATTTGATTTAAAATTAATTTAATTATTTTAATTTATATAATATTTATGAAAATATTATTTTTTAATAGAAATCATATCTATTTAATTAATATAAATATAATATTTTTAAATTAAATTATCAAATAATAATTCTATTTTATAATATTTTTAGTGTAATACAATTACATTTATCACATCATTAATTAAATTTAAATATTAATTTTAATAAAATTTATTCAATATAAAATTTTCATTAATAAAAATTTTTTTAATCATAATTATAATAATTATAATAATAATTTTTAATTTCATTAAGATTAATTTCGCCCATCACTAAAATTAATTTTTGAGTGAAAGCGAATCCTGCAGCAAGTATCTTCCTCATCAATATAAAAATGGTTAGGGCCCACCTGACACGATTGAAAACAAAATGTTTTCTTATACATGAGAAATTGTTATTGTATTAAAAGAGGCTACACTTCACATTATTTCCAACTATAGCCGCTAGCCTTCTCAAGACTTCAATCAAGTTCTTTTAAAAAAAATCGGAGATTTTAATCAAGTTGCAGTTTCTTTAAAATGGAGAAGCAACCCCAAATTCAATTTCCAAGAGTGAAATTAGGCAGTCAAGGATTGGAGGTAAGCTGCTTAGTTTTCACGCTCACTGAATTGGATTAAGTCAACGCTTAGATAGTTATTCTTAAAGCTGTTCATCTTCACCCAGCTTTTTTTATGGATTTGGATTTGGACCTTTTGTCAGCTGATTTACGCTTGGTTGAATTTTCACTGTTGCAGTATTCAGTTTCCAAAATTTCTAAATTGCACTACATTTCTTACATGTACTTGGATATGATAAATTTAGTTTGAAACGGTTAATCTAAAGACTGCTGAGCTGGGTTTTCTGGGAGCAGCAACTTATCATAGCTTCAGTAAATGAAATAGAGCTTGAACTAAATGAAATAGTTTCATAGTGCTTGAACTGAATGAAATAGAGCCCTTCCAAGTTTCAAGGTAGTTTTTGCCCATTTGATCCGTTATAGCTTACTGATGTTGTTGAAGAAATTCTATGTTCTCATAATATTCCTGTCTATCCCGCAGGTTTCCAGATTGGGACTTGGATGTGCAGGACTTTCAGGAATATATAATACTCCTCTGTCCCATGAAGATGGATGTTTAGTCATAAAAGAAGCTTTCAATAGGGGTATCACCTTCTTTGATACATCTGACGTTTATGGGGAAAAACATGATAATGAGATCATGCTTGGCAAGGTAGTATTATGTAGATGGAGTATCTTCAAATGTTGTCTTTCCAAGATATATTTTCTATAGCCCAAGCAACATTTAGATTGGAACATTCGTCAGCAAATGTATTTTCTTTGCACTGTTAGGCCCTGAAGCAGCTTCCTCGAGAAAAAATTCAACTGGCAACAAAATTTGGTATCGTGAAATCAGAATCCGAGGGGCGTCCTCTAATTGAGGTCAAGGGTACCCCTGACCATGTTAGGGCCTGCTGTGAAGCTAGTCTTAAGAGGCTTGATGTGGAGTATATTGATCTATACTATCAACACCGTGTAGATACTTCAGTGCCAATAGAAGAGACAGTAAGTATCAAGAGATCATTTCTTTTCTGTTCAGTTTACTTATAGATCCACTGATTGCTTTCTTGTAAAGATGGGAGAGCTTAAGAAGCTTGTGGAAGAAGGAAAAATAAAGTACATCGGGCTATCAGAAGCTAGTGTTGATACAATAAAGAGAGCACATACAGTTCATCCTATCACTGCCTTACAAATGGAATATTCACTCTGGACTCGTGAAATTGAAGATGAAATAATTCCACTTTGTCGGTATGCTGATATTTTGCCATGAAGTTCATAGAACATGTTTATGAGATACCTATAATGCTGATAGCTTTATGTACTTCATTGGAATTTGTTTAGGCATTGAGGCCTAAGAAACTTCAAATATTTTTTCTAACTTCTTTCAATCGTTTCTTGCATCTATTCATACAGAGAACTTGGAATTGGAATAGTGGCATATAGTCCTCTTGGTAGGGGCTTTTTTGGAGGGAAGGCAGTTGTGGAGACTTTGCCCAATGGGAGCCAGTTGGTATGAGACTAAAAACAAAGTCTCAGTAACTGCATTTTTCTTTTTACTTTTTGGTACTTGAGTTGCCAGGATTTGAACCTGACTGGAACCAAGAGTCCAACACTCTACCACCAGTCCACAGGATCACACAACTGTTGGCAGTAACTGCATTTTTAAATTCTGCATGTAAAATTTATTCATTTTGAAGTAAATATATAAAGAATGTTAGTTACAGAAATTGGGGTACTCCTGGAACAGGCAAATCATCCAAGGTTCACAGGGGAGAATTTAGAGAAGAACAAACTTCTATATTCCCGATTTTCAGACCTGGCTATAAAACATGCCTGCACAGTTCCTCAACTTGCTTTGGCATGGCTTCTCCATCAAGGAGAAAATATAATTCCAATCCCAGGTATGCTTGGGTCTTTTTTTCGAATTTCCACAAACAATGTCTTTATATTCATATGGATTTGATTCCAAACCCCTTCTTCCTAGTTCTGAATGGTCAAGGCATTTGCTTGTTCAATCAATGGATTTAATTTATACTATCAAAATGAAATGCTCCTTTTTAATAGCATTGCACGTTTTCTTAGTACATTGCTATCTCCATTAACATGGTTTGCAGCATGGTGATTGTACAGTTGTACCAATCTTTGATATTAATTTCTTTTATCATGTTGAATTTATGCAGGGACAACTAAAGTTAAGAACATCATAGACAATGTTGGATCCTTGGCATTGAAGCTTAGACAAGAGGATTTGAAAGAAATTTGTGATGCTGTGCCTCTTGATGAGGTAAGTGGCCAAAGAGTTTGGGGCTTCCTTTCTCAATATGCCTGGAAGTTTGCTAATACTCCATTAAAGTGAAGAAAATTACAGAGTTGAAGCATGTTGGCTTCTTTTTTTTTTTTATGTAGTTCAATTTGCTTGCTCATAAATCTTATTTGGGCAGAGGAAATATCCATGAAAAAGAGAGTTCACGTGTGATGAATAAGTTATTATGCTAAAATTATCCTTACCTGTGGGGAATTATGTCACTTGTGGAAGTGAGAATCTCACTTCTTTTTGTGCTCAATTGTGTTTTTTTTTTCTTGGCAAATAAAATGCATGTCCAGGCAGAGATTCTAGACATGATAACTTCCCTTGTGATTGAATTGGTGCATTGTAATAACTGAGTTGATTTTCTAACTTTTTTATTGTTGCTTCTTGGAGTCTCTCTCTCAGACATATTAAGCATTCCAAAGCAAGTGTAAATAAAATAGTTACCTTGAAAGAAAAGTGTAAATCCACAGAAAATTTTGAGGGTTAGTTGAGAACTTGAAATGTAAGAAACATCACATTGTTCAAATGCAGGATCTACATCATTTTAGTAAGATTCTATTTATCAAGGAAGGTAGAATCAAAATGTCAAGCCATCGAGCAACCTGACTTATAGATAATATATATTTTTATTATTCAAGCTATCAGGGATCTTAATCACTGAACTATAAGTTCAGTACCATTGTTGGCAATTATAGATATATACTTTAAAGATCACATTTGGCACTAAATGCAGAAGTAACAAAACAAATCTTTCACAAGCACCATCACCATGTAATATGAATAGCATTAGGCACAACAAATGAAATATGGCAGTTAATTGCCACAGTATTCTCTCATTCTTTTAGTGCATAAAAGGCAGATCTAGGTCTCAGGTTGTGCAGTATTCTTAAATATTGCAGAGCCATGATATTTGTTGCCCTACTCAAAATGGAGGATTGGATGTAATTATGGATTTTCATGGGATAACAACATTCATCAGATCAGTCCCGGCCAAGATATTTTTTTTTTATGAGTTCGGACTTCAGACCAAAATGCTTCTATTTCAATACACAAATAAAGTGGACAGTCAACGTCTGGAAGTCGCCTCTCCAATATACAATGGTTAGTTGCATATAAATTCATTTGTGAAAAGAAAACAAAAAATGGGAGTGTGAAACTCCACAAGTTTCCTTGAGCTAGCATCTTCAATCCGTTGAAAATGGAGCAGGAACGCCGAAACTGAGAACTCAAGGATTGGAGGTAAGCCTTAGTTAAGTCAATACCATGGGTGTTGTTTGATGTACAAAGCATATCGAATGAAGCAAAATGATTGTTAACAATGACAAAGAGAATTATCCTTTACTGGTCGGCACCATTTTTCATCAACCCTGATCATCTTGCATATTTTATGTAATATTTGATTTTCCAATCATGCAATGGCTGGATGGCAAATACCTATGTCTTGTGACTGTTGTAACACTGGAGTGCTCTTTGGATGCCTTTCAGAATCAGGATTTGTAGCTAATTTTTATGTGGATGACCTTGAATCTCGATAAACATTTTGGAATGCTCTTGAAAACAAGGGTAAGAAATGATTAGCGGGCTTAAGGGCTACTTGGCAGCTGTAATTTCCAACTGCTGTCATAATAGCATCTATCGCTATTTTCAGGTCTCTAGGCTGGGCTTTGGTTGCGCTGGACTCTCTGGGGTATACAATGCTCCTCTCTCCCATGAAGAAGAGTGTTTCTGTTATAAAAGATGCTTTTTCTAAGGCCATCATTTTCTTTGACACATCTGATCTTTATGGTGATGATTACCATATAACGAGATTATGGTCGGGAACGTAAGTTTCTTACTTGAATTCCGAAAATAAAACCTCAACCTTTTAAGTAAGATCAAGTCCAACATAAAACTAGCATATTAATAAATTATATACAAGAACCCGAGTTTAGTTCCGTTGTTTTTTGCCGCCATTTTTAAGAGGTAGCATCAGCAGGTTTGGAGTTCTATTCTCAGGCTTGGTCCTCCTTATCTAAAAAAAATTGTATGGAAGAGGGGCAAGCACGATAAGCATCTAGGAGTTGGATCTAAGGCACTCATTATACTTATCAAAGAATGCAGGTTAGGGAAACTGATCAGAGTACACAACTAAAAAAGGCTTAAAGGCGCCAATTTATTCAATACTGTAGCAGTGATCAAATTTTAAATTGAATTTCTATATTGATAAGGATATAATTTTGTTGTACTTGTAGGATGTCTCCATCCAGAGCCTCGCCTGATCACATGTTGACACATTTTTGCATTTTTTTCAGGCTTTGAAGCAACTTCCGCGGGATAAAAGTGCAATTAGCAACAAATTTTGGAATTTTTAGGCGTGAGGGATTCAGTTTTGGCGTCAAGGAGACCCCTGAATATGTGCGAAAATGCTGTGAAGCTAGCCTAAAGCGGCTTGATTTGTGTAGATACTTCAGGATACTGTAAGCAATATCAGGAACACTTCTTTACAATAGATTTATTGTTCATGACCTTTGCTTAATGCATCAAACATTTGAGTGGACCTTTGCAAGACAGCTGAGGGAACTCAAGAAGCTGGTAGAGGAGGGAAACATAAAATATATTGGGCTATCTGAACCTAGTGCTGAAACGATGAGGAGAGCTCAAGCTATTCATCCTATCACAGCCCTGGAAATAGAATATTCTCTCTGGACTTGTGAGATTGAAGAGGATATATTAATGATTTCATATGTCAGCTTTTATCTGTTGAAAAATCAAAACGTACGCGCAGCATTTATAAATAAAATAATAAATTCAAATAAAAAATAAGAACACATAAATATATTTATTTTGATTTAACTTAAAATAGTTTACTTTAAATCTAATACATTGTCAAATAAATCTTTATAATTAAGAGACTTTTGGAATGAGAAAAGTCACAAAAAACTGCTTACTCAAAATTTAACAAAAAACTCAATTACTCACTTTAATACTCTACTTATCTGGTTATTCTCTTGATCTCTAACTATCTGGGATTACTTAATTAAAATCAAAACATTTTATTTATAAGGGTAAAACTTTTTTGCGTTTACTAAAATCTCAATGTAAGATAAAAAACAAACTCAAACTCACTTAACTTTCAATGTGAAATTATGAGATTCAAGGCAAATCTCAACAAATCCTCTCACTTGAATCTCTAAACACTTCAAAAGTATCTGCAAAGCTGACACGCTTGCCTTTCTTTTTTTCTTTCATCATAGAAATTTCATCAATTTACTACTATTGTGTGTCTACTCCCGAGAAGCTAACTCACCTAAAGCGATTAAATTATAACTACAACTTAGTATATACCTTACATGACAAAGCATTCTAATAACACTATTGTGATATCTAAGGCGAATACTCTCAATACCTTGAATCTGCACTTTTTCGTTGTTAGCAACTACAATATCTTCATACTTTTCATTCTCATCCAACTCCACAAAGCAATTCTTATCATTGCAAATATAGACTGTAGTAGCTGAATCTAAAACCCAACCTTTATCACATTTCAAAGTCTGAGTCTCATCCATACAAGTCGTTAAAACAATATCATCATCATTAGACACAACAGCACCAGTATCACTCTTTTCTTCATCCGATTTTCTTTCATTATTCGCCCTTTTAAAAGTAACTATATCCCTTGTTAGCTTCTTACAACACACTTGGATATGTTCCTTTTCACCATAATAATAGCATTCTATGTCACTAATCTCTGTCTCTTAACTTTGATCTTTCTTTTTATCAATTAATTTTTTTTTTGAGTCCTCTATTGATCAAAACCCTCTACAGCTAGTATACTCCCCTAGATGATGAATTTTGTGTTCTCATAAACTTTTTGTTCTCTAATAACAAGATAATCACATCATCTAATTTCAAAGTAGACCTACACACTAACAAAGTTGAAACTAAAGGCCTATAAGACTTGGGCAAAGATGATAATAAAACTAAAATCTTCTATTTATCTTCTAATTCATCAACAGAAATCGTTAGCAATTGATAAATCAATTTATTAAACTTATTCAGGTGATTATGAAGACTTATACATTCTTTTATCTTCAGAGAATACAAATCTATCTTCAAACATAATATGTTAGTTAACGACTTCAATACATAAATACCTTCAAGCTTATCCCAAAAACTCTTCAGAGTACTCTTAGTCAACACACTATACTTTACCTTTGGGGCTAGCACCAATCTAATACTACTAACAGCTTTTTTTGAATTCTATTTTAATTACCGTCAAACATTCTCTCAAGCTTACTACTCTCTAATATCTTATCTAACTATTGTTATACTAACAGATCTTGAATCGTATTTTATTATAATATGAAATTACTCTTTCTATCAAATAACAGAATCTTAAACTTAAGCATAGGCATATTAGACATATCTTTTTGAAACCCTTTTCTTCTTCCCATAAACTTCACTCTAATACTATTTGTTAGGGATCACCATAGCTCTAATACCATTTGTTGAGAAATTAACACGTGCACGTAGTACTCACGAACAAAATAACAAGCTCAAATCAAGAATAAAATCACATAAATATATTTGTTTCAGCATAATTCAAAATGACCTACTCTAAACTTAATCTATTATCAAATAAATCTTTACAATTGAGAGATTTTTGAAATAAGAAAAGTCACCAAAATTTTTTTACTCAAAACTTAATCCAAAATCTAATTACACCATTTTAATAGCATATTCACCTGACTATTATCTTGATGTCTAACTATTTGATATTACCAAACTAAAACTAGAATATTTTATTTATAATGGTGAAACTCTTTATACGTTTACTAAACTTTCGATGTGAAATACAAAACAAATTCAAATTCACTTAACTTTTGATGTGAAATTATGAGATTCAACACAAATTCTAACATTATTAATAATACGAAAGATCTCCTTTTTTATTCATATCAATGTTTTTGTCATAGAAAATGCATCCAAGATTCACAGGAGATAATTTATAGGAGAACAAACTGGTATGTGCTTTTTAATAAAACTTGACAAAAAAACATAGATGCACCCCTCCTCAGTTAGCTTTGGCATGGGTATTCATCAAAGAGAAGATATAATTCCAATCCCTGGTTTGTCAGGCTTCTTACTTTTTGTATCAACAATACTTATATGTTATTTTAAATGTTTGACAAAAATGTGTTATTTTTAAGAAACCATATTACAATAATTTTAATTTCAAAAACTTGACATAGTACCACACAGTAAAGAAGCAAAAAAGAAATATTTTTCAATCTTTGTCTGCCTTAAACCCTAGAAACCTGAGGTGGAAGGAAATTACTTGGCTAGTCTTTTTCCTATATATTAAAAATAAAATAAAATATAATTATTAGTACTTCTAATCGGGCTTTTATGGGCCCAAGCATTGCTGATTTTTTTAAAGGGACGAAAACTCAAGTTTCGGTATTTACCTTTTATACACACACCTACGTGAGAATTGTAAATCTACCAACAATATTGAAAAAGTTTGACATTTGTTCGTTTGTTAATAATAATTCATTTTTAATATATATAATTATATCGTACTAAATGTTTTATGATCTTTTAATTGATTTGACTATTCTTGTATTTTATCGTGTTTGTTTTTATGTTAAATATATATAAATATTAAAATTATTATGTTATAATTTGTGTAAACATATAACATATTTTTTTAGTTTTTACCAAAATCATATACAACTTTTATTAAAAGTTTAAATGTGTTATTTAAGTTAGACAAACTTAAATCAGATGACATTGTGAGAAAAGAAAAAGGTATCAAAATTGTTTGAGAAGAAGAAGGTCAAACAAATAGAATGTCGAACTAAAAAAAGCTGAAAAGCTAGAGATTGGTGAAAACAGGTCAACAATAGATCAAAAAGAGTGTTGGATAATGAAAAACCAGGGCCTATAAGGCCTTATATAGCCAAGTCTTAGATTGGATGAATGTCCCAAATTGAACCACATCATTATACTAATACCAAGGACTACCTTTTAGCTTTTCAATCCAAATTTAAAGAATCGCCCAAATTTTCACTTCCCACCAAAATTTCTCTCTCATTAATAAATGTAAATTCAGATGAATTTGCAATAAGTTCATATAAAATTCACAAGTGTCATGTCAACCACTATAAAAACTCTAGGTTAGTTGTGGCACATAA
This sequence comes from Durio zibethinus, assembly GCF_002303985.1. The sequence continues at coordinate 12,804,345 of NW_019167849.1, read as the reverse complement.
ATATCACGTCAGATGTATAATGCACACATTGTTAGTGTC